>CASHTH010001060.1:0-47338 GCA_030341885.1 Geodia barretti | reverse complement strand
CGCTCCGACGCCACTATGCCGAGCAGATGGTGTGGAGCCGGCCGCCCGCGGCGAATGCACACCCGCCAGGGTCCCCCAGATGCGGCGAAACAGGTGCGGCGGGAATCGCACCGACGACATTCGGCCAGCCTGACATCTCCAGGAGCTTGATCCCCGGGTGGTTACAAGGACACCACGACGGCGCGATGATAGACCGACCCAGAGTAGGGTCAACGATTTGTTCGGGGCCGGCGGTGATCGAGACGAGGCCGGCGATGGCGCCGTTCAGGCGGCGAGCAGATCGATGCGCCCCAGGCAGGAGGGCCGCGCGAGACGGCGAGGCGCATGACGACGCGGACCCGCCGCCAGATTGGTGTGACAGCACGTGGCTCATTACGCAGCACCGTTACGGCACGGCGCTCGATGGCTGAGCTGGGAGCCGCCGTTGAAGCCGAACCAGACGAGCCAGGAGGACTTGAAGACTCACAGGCACGCACGCACGTTGGAGGGGGCGTGGCCTGGTAACGGTGCGCGTCGCTGCGGGACTTGTTTGCCAGAGCAGGGCCGACGACCAGATCGCGCCGGCGCGAGGCGACCAGACCGCCGGTGCGTGGACGATGGTCGATCCGGCGAAGTCCTGGAAGCCCATCGCGTCCAGCCAGCCGCCGCCCCACGTCCAGCGCCGACGATCGGGTAGATGAGTGGGGTCAGGTGACCAGGTGTGAAGAGGAAGAGGACAGATCTTGATTCGTTGGGCTATGGCGCCGGAGACGATCGAAGCGGCGGTCGCCACGAAGACCATCTGGAAGAACCAGTTCGACATGGCGGCGGGCCGCCGGCCACCACCCGGTAAACCGGTCGGCCGCCGCGTCCGCGTCCCACCGACAAGGGCGAACACTCCCGGCCGACCGGTCCGTGGAGGAGCTTGAACGAGCCGATGAGCTCTCCGAAGTCGACGCCGAAGAGGTGAGGTCTTCCCAACTTGAAGTACATGAGTTGTGTAGCAGCCACGAGAAAAGTAGGCGAAGAAAGAGGCGAGTCCGGCGATCGAGAGTAGGAAGTTAGTAGTAGATGCCGACGTTCTCAGGGCAGATAATCGAGGCGTTCTTTGGCGCACCGCGCCCGGATCGAGACATTCGTGAACACGGCGCACATCACCATCACAGCGAGCCCCAGACGAGGAACGCGGAAGGTGTGAGACGACGCGTCTCAGCGTCGACCCCCGCAGCCTTGTGCGACAGGCCGGCGGGCCAGGAACAGTCCGAGCGTCCGGAGCGCCAACCCCGCCGTCACGACGGCCGCGTTTGTGATGTCCCCAGACCAGGGACAGGCGGGTTTCAAACCCGCCCCTACGGCGGCGTTTTCGGTCACGGGGTGGGTGGCAGGGATGTCTGGAATGCGGGCGGGAAGACCGCGCCTCACAGTATGGATGGGTCCCGCCTGCGCGGGAAATGCCGAAGCGAGAGGGGCCGCTGCATAAGAGGGGCGCTGTGGGTTATTTTCATGGCAACAAGAGATGTTTCGTCCGACATTCCCCATATCAGACTGCGGGTGTCCAAAGAACCCGCCATCCTTCACGACGGTGATGGTAGGGGCATCCACGAACGCCGTCAACTATCCCATCGGGCTCACAAAACCATCTCTCGGTGCCGTGAATTAGCGTCCGCCAGGCAACGGAGGCAGCTTTCAGCACGTTTGCACACTCTTCAACTCATCCAGGCGCACAGCTCCCCCTTGGCTATCCTCGTCACCTCCGATGATCCCAAGGATACTCGCTACCCTGGTGCTGGATGGAGCCCGCCGATACGCTCCAGCACTTGTCGAAATACCTCCCGAGGCACTGCTACCTCGGCTAGCTGAAACACCAGCCGCCGGGCGTGGCGAACTAGCCTCCCCCCGATCTTGATAAGTTTGACCTGGAGGCTTCCCAACGACCAGTGCTTGACCGCCCTGGGCAGGCATAGCCTGCGCACCAAGTTCCCCAGGTTGTAGGTAGTGCGTTCCTTCAACAGTTTGTATTTGAAGGATATAGCGACCTCAGCCTGATGCGGGCATCCTCGGTGGTGAAGCGCCAGTTCACGCGCACCGCATCACGATTGCGGCTCTTCTGCCACGCTTCTACCTCGCCACGCAGGGTCTCCCTGTCCGGTATGCGACGCTCCAGGCACTGTCGAGCCAGCACTCCGATCTCTATCTCCGCCATATTCAGCCAACTCCCGTGTTTGGGTGTGTAGTGTATCTCCAGCCGCTCAGCTATACGCCTCGCCTCAGAAGGCTCGAACGCCTCGTATAGCGAGGACAGCTTGTGGGTGTTGAGATTGTCCATCACCAGCACGATCCGCTCTCTGTCAGGGTAGTCCTCATCGACCAGTCTCTTTATCACATGCGCCCAGTCCACCTTCGTGCGACGCTCTCTGACCTCGACTCGACGCCACCCGTCCAACGGGGCAAACAGCATGAACAGACTGCTCACTCCATTGCGCTCGTATTCGTAGTCGTAGGCCGACACCGCGCCGGGCGCTGCGGGACGCGGCACTCGCGTCTCCTTGACTTGCTGTTTGCTCGTCTCATCCATGCACACCAGAACCTCATTCCCATCATACGGCCGTTGGTAGACCTCCAGCACGTCTTCCATCGCGCACACAAACTCCGCGCTCTGACCGGGAGGGATGCACCAACTCTGCTTCAGCCACGGCTTGAGTTCGTTTTTTTAAGCACTTGGCGAACCGTCTCGGTGCTGATGGTCTCGACTATCTCACACTCGACCAACTGGTCAGCCAACAGCTTCAGGGTCCAACTGGCACGACCCTCCGGCGGTTCCCCGCAGGCCATCGCTATCAACCGGGCTTCGCGCTCGCCGTCCAGTCTCTTCTGACGGCGGCGCAGTTGCTTTTTGCGGTTCAACGCCGACTCGATGCCTTCCTCCACACAGCGCCGGCGCACCCGCTCGACCATTGACAGTCCCACACCGAGCGCGCCGGATATGTCTGCGTCCTTCATTCCTCCGTCTTCCCTCGCCTCGTCGCTCATCAGCAGGATGCGCGCATGCGTCTGCTTGTACGCGACGGTCCGACCACGGGAGACGAGCGCCTTGAGTTCCTGTTGTTCGTCCGTTGTCAGTCTGATACGGTACTTCTTGGTAGGCATGGTGATTCCTCCTCCATTCAATCGTATGATTGAACCTCTCGGAGGAATATGCCCTTTCAGACCTTCATTTCAACAATGTTCGACACACTAGGTAGTGTTGACATTTATATTATACTGAGTATATGTCAACAGTTACACTGTCTTCGGAACAATGGTCAAGGATACATGAGTTCCTTCAAGGTCAGACTGACTTGTACATTGGGAAGGAAGCCGAATGTAGACGGTTCATTGATGCTGTATTGTGGATTACTCGGACTGGTGCGCAATGGAGGATGCTCCCAGTCGAATATGGCAATTGGAACAGCGTCTACAAACGCTTCGCCCGATGGTGTGAACGCGGAGTATGGGAGCGTATGCACCAGTATTTCGTCGATGACCCCGACATGGAACACCTCATCATCGACAGCACGGTCGTGCGGGCCCATCCTTCCGCTGCGGGGGCGTCAAAAAAAACGGAGGACAAGCATCGCAAGCCCTCGGTCGCAGCCGAGGTGGGTTCAGCACAAAGGTCCATGTCGGTGTCGACGGACTCGGCAACCCGTTGAGATTCAGGTTGACCGGAGGGCAGGAGCACGATGTCACTCAGGCTGAGGAACTCATAGACGGACTCGATAGTGAGTATGTGGTCGCAGACCGAGCATACGACTCCAACCAGTTCATCGAGTCGATCATTAGGAGCGGTGCAGTTCCGGTGATACCTCCTCGCTCCAACCGGAAGGCGGCCCACTCATACGACGAGTATCTCTACCGGGAGCGTCATCTCGTCGAATGCTTCATTGGCAAGATCAAGCACTTCCGCCGCATCTTCTCCCGGTTCGACAAGTTGGCGAACAGATACCTCGGGTTCCTCCATTTCGTCGGTGCGCTCATATGGCTAAGATGAAATGTCAACACAACCTAGATAAAGGGAGAGTCTCGTGGGCTACGTAGTGAATGAGGACAGGCAAACCAGCAGTGCGCTAGTTCACGACGAATCGTGCGGGTGCTACGCCCAGCGCCAACTCGAGAACCCGCGAGACGGTGAATGGCTCGGGCCTTTCGAATCGAAGGACGAAGCTGTTGCGGAGGCCTCGGCTGCGGGCCACTCGGAAGTAAAAGCAGCAGACTGTTGTTTATCAGGAACAGGGATAATTGATAAAGCGAAAGGTATTGTCGACTCTGCCAAGGAGGGAGTTCGGAGGTCCGCCGAGGTGTTGTCTGGGGCAGACATTCGACGATTCGAGGAATTCACGGATGCCGTCACCACGGCGGTCATGGGCGTGCATCGGGACCAGACCGAACTGCGTGAACGGACCGCCGACGCCGAGAGGCTGATTGATGAGCAAAGGCGCGAACAGGAAGCTCTATCGCGCAGGCTTTCCCACCTTGAACGCTTAACGCAAACTCGCCCACAAGAGTCCAAGTTCTCCAGTCTATCTCCATGGGTAATCGCATTCGGGACAATTTCCGTCATGGCGCTGCTGTTGAGCGTCATCGCTGTAGTGATGGCCATTTCTTGATGAGCTACCAAGACCTCAAGGCCCTCGCAGAGTCATACCCGCTCCAAGAGCGAGAAGCGCTCATGGCCTTGGCTCAGGAATACCGCAGCCGCAATGAGCGGGAGATTTTGGAAATTGCCGCGATTGCCACAGACGTATCGCTCGATAGTGTCCTCAATCTGCGACTCGAGCCTGAAGCGAACCCGCAGTTCCTGGAGGCTTTCCGGCTCCAGTACCCGAATGTCGACATCGATTCGCTCAGCGGCGCGTCGGATGAACGTCTTAGTGGTCTGGCCAATGGAGTCAAGGGCAAGTACTTCGAGGTGCTCGTGCGCGATCGACTCAATGCCGGAGAGCAAGTAGGTGAGTTGGAGTTGGAGCCGGGGCAGGTCGCGCGTCTGGCCGAATCCTCAACACAGCCGGGATGGGATCTGCGAATTGAGAACGAAGATGGAACTGTAGACGAACTCCTCCAACTTAAAGCGACCGACTCCATGTCATATGTCAAGGAAGCCCTTGAACGGTACCCGGACATTACGGTAGTAACACCGACCGAAGTCGATGATGCTTCGGTCAACATCGTCGGTACGGACATTTCGGACGACCAGCTGGAGCTTCTCACCCGAACTCAGATGGATGAGATTGGTGAGAGTGTGGTAGTTGACCTCCTCAACAAGGGCGCTGAAATGGCCTTTGATTCCATCCCATTCGTGTCGATGGTTACTACGGGGGTCATCGAAGGACAAAATTACTTGACGGGGCGTTTTGCTTTGCGGGAGTCCCTGCGTCGAGGAGCAAAGCGCGTTGGGCAAGCTGCGGTATACGACGCCATAGGGACTACCTTGGGTCCAGTCGGCGTCCCCGTCGTAGTGAGCCTGCGGGCTGCACACATGAGGATAGCCAGCAGGATTGCCCTCGGCGACCACTTGGAATCACGAACCATGGAGATCAGGCTGCTGAACTTACGGTGCTAGCTTGCCTTGACAGAAGCATTGCGATTTCCTGAATCACAAATGAGACGAACGATGGGCAACACTTGACCCGCCCGCCCCGCAGCGAACAGTGCCTAACTGCTCTCGACAGACACTGCTGACGCAGGGAGTTTCCTAGGTTGGACGCCAGAACGAAGAATGACAGACTAACACCGTAGCCAACAAACCGGACGACAAGTCAACCGAGTTCAGATCAGCGCGTACTTGCCCTTGTTGAACCACCTATCTGGACAAAATTAAGAACCTTCATTCGCCGGACACAATAGACACAGAAACCTGAGATACTCGTGGGCGGTCGATTTGGGTTCGTTCAAGCGAGTTCGGATTGCTAGACAGTAGCGTGCCCCACAACAGCCTACCGGAGAGGTTGGGGCCGCTGGGAACGGGCGTGGCGCGCAACCCAGGAACCGGACCCTGCTACCCCGTCCGGATCCAAGCTGGCCCAACCCGGACGATCAAGTGGGCCTAGTAAGATTGAATTGCGAACCTTTAGGTGGGAGGTCTCGATATGAGGAAGGGGTCAGTCAACGCCTCATACACACTCACGAGCCTCCGGACCTGTTGCCCAATACAATCGACTCGACGGCCGGTTTGCCCGCTGTGTCAGGGAGCGAAAGCGCCGCGCAGGACTACCGGAACGTGAGCACTTCGGCAGGGTTGGAGACCAGGATGTCGTGGACACCCTCAGGAGTGAAGCCCCTGTACAGCATCCTGGGAGCTATGTGGTCCAGTATGTACGAGTAGCCGTGGCCGCCGTACTTCTCCAGACGGTGCTTCGTGCATATGTCGTGCGCCACGACGACTTTGCGGCCGTAGCCCTCGGACGATATCCAGGCGATGCGCTCAAGGCGCTGGTCGTCGCTCGGCATGTCGATGTTCGGTTCCGGGAGTAGTACGACCCGACCCAGCCGAACAGGTCCCACTCCATGTAGCAGCCCGACTCAGCGATCTGTTTGAGCGTACCGCGTTCGAAGACCGTCCTGTCGAGGTGGCCCATGATCGTATGCGACAGGTCGGCCCCGGCCCGATCCAGGATATCGATGATCTCAAGTGGCGCCGTCTCGTCCCGGCCGGGATGTATGAGCAGCGGCGCCCCGGTCATGCGCTGTGCGCGCGCCGATGCCCTCAGCACCTTCCGTTCGTTGTCCGTCAGGGGCCAGGCGCAGCCGACCTCGCCTATGATGCCGGACCTTATACCCGTCCCGTCGGCCCCCTTCGGTGATGTCCCCTACTATCAGGTCGACGATGTCGTCCTCTGTCAGGTCGTCCATCCCGGCGGGTGATGCGTGTTCACATAGTATGAAGCGCCCATCACGATATTCACGCCCGTGGCGTTGGAGACCCTGGCAAGGCCAATCGGGTCGCGGCCTATTCCGATGCTCGACGCCTCGACCAGCGTGCCCCCGCCATACTGCTTGAACAGCCCGACCTCTTCGATGGCCGTCTGGACGTCCTCCAGCCGCCCATTGTCTCGGTTCGCCTTTAACCGGTGCCGTATCTGCCGAGCATCTCCTGGGAGACCGGCTTCTCAAGAAGGCCTGGTCCGCTCGCGCTTGGAACCACGTTTTTGACCCAGGAGCCGTCGAATCAGGATGTGCTCGTGGGTAGCGTCCTGCCAAGTTGACCCGGGATCGACCGGCCCAGAGTACGGTCTGCACCCTCCCGGACAGGTCATTGCTGGTCATGGTTGCCCCCATACTCTCTGTTGGGCGACCGGATGTCGCCGGGGGCGCAGGGAGAGACCCCCTGTAGACCCCAAAGCGTTCGCTGGATGTCGTGGGGGCGCATGGACCCCCCTTGCAAGCGCACGGAGCATGTTTTGCAAATCGTTTGCATGGGCCTGTTTTCTGTCCAAACCTACTAATACCTCTAACCCCCACGGGGTCTTACCAATTGAACCACTTATGAGCTTGTTTGTTAGTAGAGCGCCAGACGAGGGAAGTGCAAACTCGTCAGGGGGCCTAGTGATGGTAGGTAGTACAGTCTTCGAGATGTGGCTGGGCTGTGAACCTACCGGAGCCCTCGGCTCAACCATTATGGTGCCGTAGGGCTGAGGGCGCAGACGCTCCATCCAGGATTGGGTTTCACCAGTCTCGCCGGGAGGAGCTCAGCTAACTCCAAGGGGGTGAATGGCGTGGCAAGGTTCAGGCCAAGATGTGGGTGGAAGCTGTCGCCTCGAATCGGGAAGGCGGCGTGTAGTCGCGGCGGTGCCCTCGCGCCCCGACCTTAGTCGCCGGTGTTGTCATTGCCTATCGGCTTGTACGTAACGGGATGAAGTGCAGGACGGCAACCACTATGAAGGCCAGTGCGGTCAGATAAGCGCCTATCCCGAGCAGCGCTATGCCGGCTTCCCGCGCTTCTGCAGAGTCGGTGCCTGGGCGATGTCTACGCCATCGCGAGATGTCACCACCAGCCCAGCGATACCCACGATGATGGGCACCACCCGGGCAGGACCACTGACGCCAGGCTCAACCCAGCTACTTCCCCCTTAACGTGAGTCGAGATTCCGTCGGCGCGAGCTAGTTCGCGATCTCGCGTCGGGACCCTACGCGCCTCGTGTGGCTACGTGCGGCGGCCAGGAGCGCTACGAGTACGCGAGTGCGGCAGGTGGACCCAGGCGCCGTCAGGTCGGTGCCGCGCAGCATGATCTCGCGCAGGGCATCGACGGCGTACGTGAGGGGAAGCACGACCGAGATCCACTCGAAGAGCGTGGGCATCTGCTCGACGGGGATTATGACCCCGGACAGGAATATCTGCGGCGCGAGGACGATCGGGATGAACTGGATAACCTGGAACTCGTTGTTGGCAAAGCTGGATATGAATATGCCCAGGCTGACGGCGACGGTGACCACCAGGAAGAGTATCGCTCCGATCTCCCAGAGGGTCCGACGTCTCGATGCGGAGGGCGAAGATGGTAAATGCAAGAATGACGGCAGTCTGCACGATGGCGAAGATGAGGAAGCCGATCATGTAGCCGAGCATGATGTCGAAGCTGCCCACGAGCGTGGTCTGGAGGCGTTCGAGCGTTCCCTGCGCGCGCTCCCGCAGGAATCCGACGCCGGTCAGGATAAAGGTGAAGAACATCACGAATACCGCGAGCAGGCCGGGGGCGACACGGTCGAGCACGGCGCGCTGCTCGTACAGGCTGAAGCCAACGAGCGACATGACTATGAGCGGGCCCACTATGAGCAGCCCGATGGAGCGTCTGTCGCGCAGTATCTGACGGATGATCCGCTCGGTGATGGCGAGTACTCTGTCGGTCGACATCAGTCGTTCGACCTGCGGAGAAAGTGCATGAACGCGTCCTCGAGGGTGGCGTCGGGTTTCCGCGTCGCCGCGCGGAGGGCCGAGGGAGTGTCGAGGGCGATCACTCTCCCGTCTCTGAGAAACCGCGAGAGGCGGAGGCGTTCGATGTGTGCGGCGTCATCACATCGTGTGACTCGAAATCATGATGGTCGCGCCGACTCGGCCATCGCCTGAATCGTTCCCAGAGAAGACGGCCGGACATCGGGTCGAGTCCGACCGATGGGTTCGTCGAGAATCAACAGACCACGTGACGGTGGACGATGGGCTATCGCGCGGCGGACCCGCGTCGCCATGCCCCCACTGAGTTTGCGAATCGGTCGAGCTTCGTGGACCAGGTCCACGAGAGCGAGAGCGCTCTTCGACTGATCGGGCAACGTGACTGGCGTCGACATGCCGTACACTCCTTGCGAAGAAGTCGACGTTTTCCCTCACCGACAGCTCCAGATAGAGTGCGCTGACCTGGGGCATGTAGCCGACCATTGCCGCCTGGCGGGGCGATGGGGACTCGCCGTGAATGGTGATTGTCCCGCCGTCGCTACGGAGCAGGCCGACCATCACCCTCATGAGAGTCGTCTTGCCGGAGCCGTTTGCTCCGAGCACCCCGAATATCTCCCCTTCCGACACGGAAAGCGAGAGGCCGTTCAATACCTGATTGTGCCGTAGCTGAACGTGAGGTCACTAGCTTCGACTACGGCGGCGGCTTGCGTCATAGGAGTGTGGATGCCCTACTGAGTGTGCCGTACAGATGTCACGTGCTTGGTGCGCAAAGGTACCACAGCACAAATCCCTATGGACAGCCCGCACATCCCGACGACGCTCGTTTCCAAAAGGCTCTATTACCGTCTCGTCACACCCTGTGAGTGTTCACTCCGGTACGCGCACAGGGACAGACGAGGACAACTCTCACTCCCGACTCGATACCCTACCGACGCTGCATCCCCGACCGTCGCTCTTTATTCCTTTGGCTTCGCTGGTACCATGTTGCCCCGATTGCCAGACCCGTAAGGAGTAGCCGATGACCGAGTCGACCGACCTGCTGAATATCCGTCCATTGCGACGGCGTTTGAAGGAGGGCAAGGAGGCGCTCGGCATGTGGCTGGGGATAACCGATCCCCTGGCTGTGGAGGCCATCGCCGCGGACTGCGACTTGGACTGGATACTCCTCGACATGGAGCACGGCGGCGCGGGCTGGGAAGACCTCAAGATGGTGATGCTGGGCTGGAAGTGGTCGGATGTGCCGATCTTCATCCGTCCTCCGTCGCACGACCAGAAGTTCCTGATGGCGGCGCTCGACCTTGGGGTGAGCGGGTTCGTGTGCGTATGTCACTTCGGCCGTAGGACGCGCGAGCGGGTTGCGGAGGCCTGCGGTCCCGCCGATGGGCATCGGGGCAGCGCGCCGCGCCGGTCAGCGCCACTACACGACTCAACCGACGAGTACACGGCCAGCGCCGACGATGACGTGTTCGTGATGGTGCAGATCGAGCATAAGAACGCCGTGGAGAGCGTCGAGGAGATCGCCGCCGTCCCCGGCATAGACGCGCTCTTCATCGGCCCCGGCGACCTGAGTTATTCGTATAGGCTGCCGTTCCAGTTCGATCACCCGACCATTACGGGCGCAATCCAGAAGGTCGTTGACACGGGCAGGGCCAAGGCCCTCCTGTCGCCATGGCGGTCGACAGCACGCCGGAAGAGGTGCTTCAGCGCATCGAGCAGGCATCCAGCTCGTCACGGTGGGCCTCGACTGGATGTTCATGCGCAACGCATCAAGGACAGCACGGCCGCGGTGCGGGCGCTGCTGTAGCGGAGCGGGTTAGCGGGCGTCTTCTCCCGCTCATGACGGTGGCCTCTTCCGCACATCACGCTTCGCTGTATATTCGACCTGCCATGCCGAACACGTCTAACTATGGTGACAACCGCCCGTACTACGGAGACTATCTGCTGCCGACGAGTCGTGGACCTCATCGAACCCTCGATCGCCCTTCAACTCCACGGCCTCCTACAACGTCCTGTTCAGAGCAGTCCGGCGAGCGGTCCGCAGAGCGCAGATAACAACGCCTTTGAGGACCCGTGCGTCTGGGATGGGAGTCGGAGACGCATATGGGGAAGTGGTCAGGGCAGGACGCG
The DNA here is from genome assembly GCA_030341885.1 of Geodia barretti. Taxonomy (NCBI): domain Eukaryota; kingdom Metazoa; phylum Porifera; class Demospongiae; order Tetractinellida; family Geodiidae; genus Geodia; species Geodia barretti. Next base: position 36,312 of record CASHTH010001060.1, on the reverse strand, counting down.
CAGCCGCTCAGCAGATGGTCCAGGCATGTTTGAGTTTTCTTCTGGGGACGGAACGACCTGATGGCCTACTGGTGATGATGCGCAGCGAAGGATGACTCGAGTTGCGCGCCGCGTCTCAAGCCTACGGGCAGCATCTACCTGCATTGGCGATCCGACTGTCGAGCGCACTCCCTCAAGCTGCGGATGGACGCGCGACGTGTCGGAGCAGAACATCCTGTAACGAGAGTCATTTGGTACTAACCGTGGCACCAGGAATTCCCAAGGGATCCCGCGCAAGACGTCACGACGTCATCTTGTGGTATGCAAAGGAGACCGAACGCCACTACTTCAACCCCGATCCTATTCGACAGCCTTATGCAGAGGCGACTGTAGAACGGTTCGACCATTACATAGGAAATGTTCGAGGTGATCGCGACTATGGACGGCAGCAGCTCAATCCAATGGGCAAACACCCGGATGACGTCTTAACCCACATACAGCCGATCGCGCCTTCGCCAAAGGAACGGCTCGGCTATCCCACACAGAAGCCCGAACCGCTCTTGGAGAATCTTATTAGTTCGGGGAGTAAAGAGGGTGACGTGGTGCTTGACCCCTTCTGCGGGTGCGGCACCGCGGTCGCAGCCGCCGAACGCCTAAACCGTAGGTGGATTGGCATTGATATCACGCATCTTGCCGTAACCTTGATACGCCACCGGCTGCGTGACGCCTTCGGCGACAACCTGCAGCCTTACGACGTGATGGGAGAACCACAAGACGTGGCAAGCGCTGCTGCCCTTGCGCGTGAAGATCGTTACCAGTTCGAATGGTGGGCGCTGGGACTCGTGGATGCGAGACCAGCCCAGGACAAGCGTAAGGGGGCCGACTCGGGCATAGACGGTTACATCAATTTCTTGACGAAAGCCGAAAGAGCAAGAGTGTCATCGTGCAGGTTCAAAAGGCGGCAACGGGGCGTGTCCCAGTCAGGACTTGAAAGGTGTGCTTGAAAGAGAAAAGCTCCTATCGGTTGTGTTATAACCCCTGAAGGACCCGACAGGCCCGATGACTCCGCGAGGCCGTCTCAGCGGCGGAGCTCTATGAACCGCAACTCTACCCCGAGCATCAGTTCGTAGGCAGCTCATCACAACATCGAAGGAGCTCTGGGACGCCGGACGGGCCTCAGTACACGCGGCTTCGCGCCACGAAGCGCGACGTAGCGACGCTCAGCCGCGAGCCACAGCGATGGCCGCCAAACGAGCATCAGCGACAAGCCGGTTAGCGCTCATCTGCATCATCTCCCGTCTGGGACGAAGAACCACGTGGCAAGCGCCCGATACCGAATCCCGGCAAGCGCGGCTTGCAACAGCCCTACCAGCGTACCCTACGCTTGACGTTCCCAGGCACAGCCCACGATCGCCGGGAAGAGTACGAGAGGAAGACGGCTCGCGTCCTGAGCCGTCGGGGCGCAGATTAGAACCGTTGCTCGTGAAGAGGGCGTGTGTCCCCGTCGACATTACGCAAAGGTAGGTCGCGGGGCATTAGCCACTTCCGGCACGGCGCTGCAGAAGAAGGCCCCTTCAACACGCTCGGACTGAACAAGAACAAAGGAGGACGGAATGGTCCAAGAAGCACGAGATCAAATCTTCGAGACGGACGGACGAGCACTCGCGCGTCTACCTGTACGAGCGCGATGGGTAGCCAGGCAGTACGTCGAGACCATCGACACGAGGTGCTGCGGACCTGGGCGTGGACACGATCAGCTACGTCGTGGGGACTGCGCGGGACTGCTGTACGACACGAACGTCGGGGAGATCTGGGGTCACAACTCGACATCATCAACCACGAGGCGTGTGGTACAAGGCCGCGTTCACTGCAGATGATGATCGAGAGCGGCCACGACCGCCTTCAGGTGTCTGCGACCACGCACGAGCGCGGTTTTCAATTTCTTGCGCCACCTGCTGCTTAACATGGCCTACACGCTCCTCGAGCCGCGTCACGAAACGGCGCCGTCGCACACCACAACACCCTCCACCCGGAGATGATCGTGGGCGAGGAGACCGATACCCGAGGCCGTTCACGACAACCCGAACGCGATTTCATACGCCGTACCGGAGATTCGCGAGAACCGGCTCTGGCAATCGTCCGGGAGCTGGTGACCGACTATCCGAGGACGGCATCGACCTGACTTCAACACCTACAGCCCTGATAGCCCGCCGCGAGGTGGAGGAGCACACGGAGACGTGACCGAGTGGATGCGGGATGTTCGCCGAGCGGCAGACGCGGCCGCGGAGGCGCAGGGGCGCAGCAGCGAGTTGTCGTTCGCATTGGCCGCCACCGTGGAGGCAACAAGAAGATGGGGCAAGACATCGAGGCGTGGGTAGGCGAGGGACTGGTGGACACGATTGTCGCCAGCTGTCGGGCGGGGACTTCTCAGCGAGACGTCCCGCTGCGCGGCTGGTCGAGGTGGCCGCAGGGAACACGCGTGCTCCGTCTCGCGGGCATGACTCCGTCGGCACCGACCGACACGGCGTGACGCATAGCGGCGACGTCATGCCTCTGACGCCGGATGTGACAGGGCGTTCAGTATCCGACCGCTCTATACCAGCCCCGCACCGGTATCCGTACAACACGAGGATACCGACCGCATGAGGCTGGCGGCCTACACCGATGCTCCTGGCCACAAGGACAAACGACTCTACGTCGGGCCCGCTTCGACCGCCGCGACGCCCATTTCGTTCGGACTCACGGACACAGACTCCCGCACGAGCTCACGGCCACAGGCGAGAGCAAGGCCCGACATCATATCGACGTGTCGACGACATCGCCGCGAAGGATGAGCGGGCGAGCTGTGCGGTGCGAGCTTCGATCATGCTCATGAGCTGGTACATCACGACGAATATCGGTGTACTGGAACTGCGAGGAGGTGCCGGAGAGCAAGATACGCAAGGCGGACTGGGTGTTCCAGATGCGTCCGAGCGCGGGGGTGCGGGGCTATCGACTGCACATCGACCTGCGAAACGTCTCGCTGCGCGATCAAGACGAACACCGTGCGCGTCGACCTCATCACCAAGGACGAGCAGCTCGTCGATCCCGTCAGCATCCACGACATCGACATCGTGGTCGAGTACCTGCCGCACCGGAACGCGCTCCGCGACGAGGAGTCGTACGCGGGGGCGTCGATACCGTTCACGCCGTAGGGGCGGATCGGCGAGGGGAATTGAAAACGCAGGAACAAACTTGGCGATAACATGAACTACCTTTATGATAATTTGGTAGGCGTTGTCGGGCTAATCGCGACAGTGATCGGACTGGGAATAGCAATTTGGCAGATCATCGGTGCAAGAAGGGCAGCTGAATCGGCAGAAAATCGGCCATCGGCCGCCCGGAGGGCAAGCGTTGAAACGCGAGAGGCGATTCACGGCGTATTGACGGTTTCGGACCTGCAACGGGTCATAGGGTATGTTCAGCAGATCAAGAGCTTTCACAGAGAGCAGAAGTGGGACATTTGCTTGAACATGTACCGCTGCTGCGGTCGTCTATACGAGGATTCCCGTGCTTGCTGCCTGAGCCTGCGGCGACAATATAGGCTGGTCTTGCGAGAAGCGATTGACCAGGTGAAGGCTATAGAGAACACTCCGACCGTCGCGGTTCGCTCGGGTCGGAATTTGCGGCGTCCGAGGACTTCAATAGAATTCTAAACGAAGTGCAGGCTAAGCTCGTGAAGGAAATGTCAGCAAGTTCAGGTGCAGGAAGGGCGAGGTGAGTACACAAGACCAGATGAAGAGATCCTGAGAAGCTCAAACAGCTGTCAAACGAAGGAAAGAGTACCTGGCGCCCCACCGTAATCGGGTCGAAGTTTTCCGCAGTGTTTGGCGACTCCTCGGCCCTGATCTCGAAAGGGGGATTCATTTATACTCTCATGCTTCTGAATGAGTCGGGCAATGAAATTGGACGTATAGATTCAGACGCTCGGCGGACGATCGAATGGAGACATACAGACATGATCTCACTCTCGAGTCGCCCAGCGGCAAGCTGACGTAGGACGCGGACATCGAAAAAGTCCTAGTCGAACTGAACCACTTTAGTCGCGCGGCCCCTTCGAATGCAACTCAAGATCACCGAACAGCAGAACAAGGGCTCTTCGCGACGGCACGTTGAAGGAGCACGAGCGGCGCATCGCGCGGCTCCGGAGGAGATGGACCAGCGAGGGTGCGTGGACGGGCTGTACTGCCGCAGAGACGCGAACGTCCGGTACGCCAGCGCGACCAGGCACGACGTGGCGTGGGTGATACACGCCTACTTTCTACACGTCTTTTCATCCCGCGTGACGACACGCTCCCGTCGGCGCTGTTCGTGCCGAACGGCGGTCAGATCCAGACGCAGGCAAGCTGGATCGGACACGGTCGTATTTCGCTGGGACTTCCCGCCCGGTTCTACATGGCAGGTCGGAGACTCGTGATCCGAGTCGTTCGCCGAGTGCGTGCGAACGCTGGGACTCGAAAACAAAAGGCGACCGATCGCGCCCGAGATGATGCGCACATTTCCGGCTCGGCCTGTCCGTCGACGTGCTCGACGGCCTGCGAGACGCCCTTCCGGACGTGACGTGGCAGGACTGCGGCCCAGTAGTGTGGCCCGTGCGGTCGATCAAGTCGGACGAGGAGGTGCGGCGTCTGCGGGAGTCGGTCAGGATATCGTGTCTCGGCATCGAGGCGGGGTTCGAGGCGCTCCGAGAGGGCATGTCCGAGCGGGAGCTCGTGAACGTGATGTGCGCCAAGATGTTCGAGGAGGGCGGCAGCGAGATCAAGTTCACCTCGCTGTACGCGGGCCTGACCGCGCGCTGTGGGCCGACGCGACGCCACGCCGCGAGATGAAGATCAATCACCCCGGAGCCTGGTCCAGTTCGACGGCGGCTGCACGTATGACGGGTACTACACCGACATCAAGCGGTTCGCCAGCCTGGGCGAGCCGACCGAAGACCAGCGCGGTTCTACGACATCGCCCGGGATGCGGAGCAGGCCGCCATCGACGCCGTGAAGCCCGGCGTCCGTGACCTACGGTGAGGTGTATGAGGCGTCACAGCGGCCATAGCGGACGCAGGATACCCGGAGTTGTCGAGGGCAGGCCCAGTCGTTTCGGTGGACGAGCATCGGCCACAACATCGGGCTCGACCTCCACGAGATGCCGGGCATCGCCAAGGACAACGCCGCAGTGCTCCAGCCCAATCAGGTAATCTGCGTCGAGCCGTTCTTCTTCCACGACGGCGGCTTTCCGGTCTGGACCGTCCCGAACAAGTACGGATGCGAGGACCAGGTGCTCGTCACGGAGACGGCCACGAGGTGCTCTCGTCGGACGATCTGGTGAGCCGGGATATCTGGGTGGTGTGAGGGATGAGGGAGGTTCTCGTTGAAACACCCTATACACCTTGGTAATAGCACCCACGACTGGGAGACCTTTCTCGGTCTGCTGACACTGCACGGGGTCGATGTCGTCGTGGATACAAGAAGCGCGCCCGCCAGCAGGCGAGCGGCGTTCGCCAACAAGCGCACGATGCCGGCGCTCCTGGAACAAGAGGATATGTCCTACGTCTACCTCGGCGACTCCTTGGGCGGCAAGCGGTCCGACGACGACCTCTACGGGCTGGACGGCAAGCCGGACTACCGCAAGATGCGGTCGCAGCAGAGCTTTCAGCAAGGGATCGACGACCGTCTCGAACTTGCGAGGAGGAGGAAACGGTCTGTCCCATGGATCGGAGGAAGACCCCTCGAAGTGCCACCGGCGTTTGCTTATCGAGCCTGCGATGCTTCAGCGCGGCGTTGGGCTGATGCATATCAGGGGGACGGATCGGTCCAGCACTCGGATAGCCTTTCGAATAACAAGGCGTTTGCAAGACAGTCGCAGACGATGTTGCCGCTGTAGGGCAAAACCCTTCGCGGATTTAGCTTATTTGATCACTGCTGTCACCACGAGACCGGGCAATCGCGGAGGCATGAACTAGAATGCTCTACCGGTCCTCCAAGAACGTTAGGGGCGGCTGCGCTGGCCGCGCTGCTTGCGCTGGCCGTTTTCGCCTGCGCTCCGGGGCGAGACACTCCTTTGATTTCGTCCGAGGAGTTCGGCACTCCGACACCTGTGCCGACACCTACGGCGACCCGGGCTCCCAGAAGAGGCGGGTCGAGATCGCCGGACGGCGCACCAGCGACGCGCAGATACGGCGCTCGACGTGGTGGGCAAAGACATCATCAAGATCGCAACTGGAAAGAGGGCGTCCGGCCATGCTCAACACCCTCCTCGGATCCTTAATGGTATGGCGGGGCGCTAACGACTACAAGGCCAGACGCGCGTGAGAGGGAGCAGGCGACAGACCGGGACGCCAGAGCGAGAAGAGCGAGGTGGACCTCGGCGATCTACAGTCCGAGCAAACCGCAAGATGCAGGACGGCCATAACGCCTCGTGCTGAGTCCGTCGTCGAAAGCGAAACGGGGCGGTGATGAGGGCGGCAGCCGATCGCGGGAAACCTAGCGAGACCGTTTACGGATCGCCGTACACCCCACCATGTGTCCGCACGGGCGCGCGGACACTGGTGAGCTTCTCGCCACCGCAAACTTGCCGCGCGAGGCTTCGCGCAAATCGCCGGCATTGTCGGTTCGGCGTGTCGGCGTGACACCGAGCGCAGGGGCGTTCAAGTACCTGAAGGAGCAGAGCGCGGTCTGGAATTCGTGGGTCTCGGAGGAGGAGGCGTCGAAGGTCCAGGCTGCCATCGATGCGAGCAAGACGTCGCTCCGCAACCGGACCGTGTATTCCGCGCGGCGTCGAGGCGAACGACTGCGGGCGGAACTAGCGTTGCGTCGGCTGTAGGCAGGCGTAATCCAAACGATGCCTCACACCACTGGATATACCGCCCGCACTCGTATCGCCCGTACGAGACCAGCTCTCAAAGAGGAAAACGTGTATGACGTTGTGGAGAGACTTCCAGTCGGATACGCAGCGTTCGACAGGGCTCAGTTTTACGCAGCCTCGACAGGCTCAGTGAAAGCGCAGTGAAAGCCTTTTCGCATTGAGCGAGCGGATTCGGCTTTCGCGGCGATTGACAGGTTTGTTCGTTTCGCAACCCTTGCAAGCGAGTCGAGGAACCGGAGCGGCTCAAGGGGTTCTTTTTCCGGTCAAAGGTCGGTCGCTCCGCATAGTTAGGAACACTTTGAGGGAGGTGAATCGTGAAAGTCCCAGTGGACATAACGGTCAATGGGCGCACGTACAGCGATGAGGTCGAGCCGCGACAGTTGCTCGTTCACTTCATTCGCGAGAACGCCGCGCTCACAGGTACCAAGGTCGGGTGCGACACGAGTCAGTGCGGGTCTTGCACCGTCACGATGGACAGGGTCAGCGTCAAGTCGTGTACGACGCTGACGGTACAGGCTAACGGCTCGTCGATCACGACGATAGAAGGGCTGTCGGACGGTGTTGATCTACATCCCCTGCAGGAGGCCTTCTGGAATAATCATGGGCTCCAATGCGGGTTCTGCACTCCGGGAATGATCATGGCGGCGAGCGAGTTGCTGCGCATCAACCCGGACCCTTCGCGAGAAGAAATCCGGGAAGGGCTGGAGGGCAACCTCTGCCGATGCACCGGAAATCAAAACATCGTGCTGGCCGTCGAAGACGCAGCACGAACGATGGGAGGCTAGACCATGACGACACGAATGTTCGGTTCAGGAATTCGTCGTCGTGAGGACCCCCCGGCTCATTACGGGCCGCGCCTCGTACACGGACGACATCACGCTTCCGGGCATGGCGTACGCGGCGATTCTTCGGAGTCCTTACGCTCATGCGAACATCACAAGTATCGACCCGAGCGAGGCGAAGTGCCAGCCGGGCGTTATCGCCGTCTACACCGGCAAGGACATCGAGGGTCATCTGAACCCGATTCCCTGCGCGTGGCTCATCCCCGACTCCAACCTGATCACGCCGGACCATCCGGCCATCGCGAAGGACAAGGTCCGGTACGTGGGCGACGCCGTAGCGGTGGTGGTGGCCGAGAGCCGGTATCAGGCGGAGGACGCGCTCGAACACATCGACGTGGACTACGAGCCGCTCGACGCTACGATCAACCCGAAGGCGTCCACGCAAGACGGCGCGCCGCAGGTCCACGATGACGTGCCGAACAACATCGCGTTCAAGTGGACGGTCGCGGGCGGAGAGATCGACGAAGCGTTCGAGAAGGCGGACGTGGTCGTTCGGGACACGATCAACCTTCAGCGGCTGATCCCGAACGCCATGGAACCGCGCTCGGCAATCGCCCAATACGTCGCGCCGACCGGCAAACTTACATTGTGGGGGACGTCGCAGAACCCGCACATCGCGCGATTCCTCTCCTCGGTGGTGACCGGCGTCGGCGAGCACAAGGTCAGGGTGATCGCGCCGGAGGTCGGCGGCGGGTTCGGGAGCAAGATCCCCTACTATGCCGACGAGGCGATCACGTCGTTCTGCGCGATGCAACTCGGCGTTCCCGTCAGTGGACGGAGACGAGAAGCGAGAATTACCAGGCGACTATCCACGGCCGCGATCACGTCGAAGAGATCGAGATGGCGGCCACGAATGACGGCGATATCCTGGGTCTACGGACTACGGTCTACGCCGGACTCGGCGCGTACCTGTCGACGGCGGCGCCCGGAGTCCCGACGATTCTTCACGGCCTGATGTACTCGGGCGCATACCACATCCCGGCCGTATACGGGGACATATATGGCGTATTCACGAACGCGACCCCCGTCGACGCCTATCGCGGGGCCGGAAGGCCGGAGGCGACGACACTGGTCGAGCGCCTGGTGGACCTGGTTGCCGCAGCGACGGGGATCGACCCGTTGGAGTTCCGGCGACGCAACCTGATCGAAGCGTTCGAGGAGAACCAGGACGTTTCGACCGGCATCACGTACGACAGCGGCAACTACGAGGTCGCTCTCGACAAGGCGGCCAACCACATCGGGTACGACGCTCTGCGCGAGAAGCAGGCAGCGATGCGAGCGGAGGGCCGGCACATTGGTATCGGCGTCTGCTCCTACGTGGAGATATTGCTTGGTCCATCGAAGGTGCGGAGCGGTTAGGCTTCCAGGGCGGCCTGTGGGAGAGCGCCATCGTGCGGTTCCACCCGACCGGCAAGGTGAACGTGATGATCGGCTCCTCGCCGCACGGTAGAGAGAGGAGACGACCTCGCCAGATCTCGCGGGGGAAGCTCGGCGTCCCTGTGGACGACGTGGACGTGATCCACGGCGACACGGACAATACGCCGATGGGCTGGGGCACGTACGGCAGCCGGACGACGGCGGTATCGGGCGCCGCGATAGCGATAGCCAGCCGCAAGATCAAGGACAAGGCAAAGACGCTGGCGGCCCACCTGCTGGAGGCGGACGCCGCGACATCGAGTACGAGACGGCAAGTTCTTCGTCAAAGGCTCGCCGGACGAGCACAAGACGATCCAGGATATCGCGCTGATGGCGAACGTGGCATGGGACATGCCGGAGGGCATGGAGCCGGGCCTCGAGGCCAGCGCGTTCTACGATCCTCCGAACTTCACGTTCCCGTTCGGGACTCACATCGCGGTCGTCGAGCTCGATCCGACGACGGGGCACATCGAGTTGAAGAAGTACGTCGCGGTGGACGATTGCGGCGTGCAGATCAACCCGATGATCGTCGAGGGGCAGGTACATGGTGGCGTCGTGCAGGGCACCGGGCCGGGCTGTTGTGGGAAGGCGCGGTGTACGACGAGGACGGCCAGCTGCTCACAGGCTCGCTGCTCGACTACGCGATGCCACGGGCAGACAACTTCCCGATACTCGACTCGATGCTCCGTCACGGACGACCGCGTCGCACGCACAAACCCGCTGAGGTGAAGGAGGGCACGGCGAGGCGGGGACGATCGCCTCGACCGCGGCGGTGTACAACGCGGCCATGGACGTGCTGAGGCCTCTGGGCGTCAACACCATAGACATGCCGCTGACGCCGGCAAAGGTCTGGCAGGCGATCAAGCAAGCACAGAACGGAGGGTAGGCCATGTACGCAACAGCAGACGAATACCACGAGCCGGCTGTACAAGAAGCGTAATTCACTCATCGCCGGGAACGGAGGACGCAAAGCTGTGTGTGACTGGCGGGCGGGCCACACGCCTGACTCCCGACGGATGTGAAATGGCTCGATGGCCTCTCAGGCGTGAGGCTGTCGTGTAGACATCGGCCACCTGGGAGAGCTCAGCAGCGGAGTGACCTGCAGCGACGGGACGATCACGATCCTCGTCGCTGACTGGGACCCACTGGCCAGCACCATCGCCTCGTCGGACATCTGAAGAGCGATGTCCGACGGATGTGAGGACGAGGTGAGGCGGAGCTATGATCGGGGACCCGGCCGTTCGCAATCGCGGCACGATCGGAGGCAACCTCGCCCACTCCGACCCGGCCTCAGACCTGCCGACGGTGCTCGCGGCGCTTGGCGCGAGCATCAACATCGTCGGGCCGCGCCAGAAGCGAGTGCGTCTCCGGCTTCGTCCAGGGGCTGATGCAGAACAATCTCGCTTCCGACGAGATCATCACGAGCATTGAGGTCAGCGCCAAGCAGGCCAACCAGGGAATGGCGTATGCGAAGTTCTCGCACCCGGCATCCCGGTACGCCGTCGTGGGCGCTGCCGCATCGGTCACCGTAGAGGGTGGCACGGTCACGGCGGCCAGCGTTGCGGTTGGCGGCGTCGAGGCTGCTCCGACCATGGGCAGTTCCGTCGCGGCACTGTCTGTCGCAAGAGCGACGGACGCATGCGCGCGACGATGCGCGCGCAGCATCATGCAGCGACATCGGGGACGACGTGCTGAGCGACATCTTCGCCTCGGAGGACTACCGCAAGGCGATGGCCGTCGTGTACACGCGACCGCGCATGGGGCTGCTCGCGGTGGACCGTGAGCGGGCTAGGCGACCGCTCGCCACCGAATAAGGGCTCCAACAGCCGGCGGGTACCTCGCCCCCGGTGTTTGAGCAGCCGACACGCAACCGGAGAGGAACCTTGACCCAGACCGATCTGAACGTGACCGTACCAACCTCGGTCGACGATCTCCAGAAGGCCCTGCAGGAGAACCTGTACGTCGCAGACCGCAGCTTGGCGATATCGATCTACCTGGCGCTGACGAAGCTACAGGCACGTCGCTGTTACTAGGAGGGCGAGCGGGGACTTGTGGGCAAGACCGAGATCGCCAAGGTGGCGCCGCGCGCTCGACACGCGAGCTGATCGCAGCAGGCTACGCGGGTCTGGACCCAAGTCACACAGGCGGTGTACGAGTGATGGACTACTCTGCCAGGCCCAGCTCCTCGAGATCCGGATGCTGGAAGCATCCGACCGATTCAACGAAGGCGAGGCGGAGCAGGAGCTGTTCAGCGAGAAATTCCTGATAAAGCGACCGCTGCTCCAGGCCATCGAATCGAGCGGTGACCGGCCGCGTGCTGCTGATCGACGAGCTCGACCGCGCGGACGAGGAGTTCGAGGGATTCCTGCTGGAATTGCTCTCCGACTTTCAGATAACGATCCCTGAGATCGGCACGTTCCGCGCCGAGAATCCTCCTGTCGTCATTATCACGTCCAACCGGACGCGCGAGATCCACGACGCCCTGAAGCGGCGCTGCCTGTACTATTGGATCGACTATCCGGACTTCCAAAGGGAGGTGCAGATCGTCACGAGCAAGGCCCCGGACGCTCCGAGGAAGCTGGCCGAGCAGGTCACGGCATTCGTGCAGGAGCTTCGCACGGCCGAGCTCTTCAAGGTGCCCGGCGTGGCGGAGACGCTCGACTGGACGGCGGCGCTCGTGGGACTGGACCAGACCGAGCTCGACCCCTCGGTGATCGACGACACGCTCGGCATCATGCTCAAGTACCGTGAGGACGTGGAGGCGGTGCGCGGGGAGCAGACGCGGGCGCTGCTGAACCAAGCAATGAACCGGGGTGCGCGACGTGGCGGCAGGCGTGGCTGACACGCAGGGCGGCCACATCCTCCATAATCTGCTGCTGTTCGGGCGGCTTCTCCGTCGCTTGGGTCTGGACGTCCACGTCGGGCGGATGCTCGACGCGGTGGCTGTCATCGACGACATCGGTCTCGCCAAGAAAGGCGACTTTCGCGCCACGCTCCGAACGCTACTCGTTCACCGGAAGGACGATTTAGCCCTGTTCGACGAGGCGTTCGACGTCTTCTGGCGGCAGCCGAAGGACCCGCAGACGACGATGGACCTGCGTTCGATGGGTGAGCAGCGCCGGTTCCGTCAGCCGCAGGTGGGGCCTCCTACCCGGCTCGTCTACGAACGGACAGGACGGGGCTGAAGACGAATCCGACGAGGATATCGACAGGATCGACCTGACCCGCACCTTCAGCGCGCGGGAGGTGCCTGCGCAAGAAGAGCTTCGCGGACTACACGCCGGATGAGTTTGCTCGCGCCAGGGCGATGATCGAGGAGCTGCAGTGGAACCTGGGACGACGCCGAACCCGCCGCTGGGGACGCGGAGACGGCAGGCATCTCGATCTCAGACGGGCACTGAGAAGCAGCCTTCGATATGGTGGAGAGCCGATGGTACTCCCCACGAAGCGGCGAAAGACGACACCGCGCAGGCTGGTGCTGATCTGTGACGTGAGCGGCTCGATGGAGCGGTACACGCGGATACTCTTGCAGTTCATACACACGCTGTACGGCGGTCTGGACAACCGGGTGGAGGCGTTCCTGTTCGCCACGAGGCTGACCCGCGTGACGGGCCATCTCGACTATCGTGACATCGACCGCGCGGTGGGCGAGGTCTCGAAGGCGGTGCCCGACTGGTCGGGCGGGACGCGCATAGGGGATATTCTGAAGACGTTCAACTTCCGGTGGGCACGGCGTGTTCTCGGATGGGGGTCCGTGGTGCTGGTTATCTCAGACGGCTGGGATAGGGGCGAGCCAGATCTGTTCGGCCGGGAGATGGCCCGTCTTCAGCGAAGCAGCCACCGGCTCATATGGCTCAACCCTCTCGCGGGCGCGGAGAACTACGAGCCGCTGACGCGCGGTATGCGGGCGGCGATGCCTTATATCGACGACTTGCTGCCCATCCACAACCTGGCGAGCCTGGAAGACCTCGCGCGACACCTCAACACGCTGCCCGGCAGCCGCCCGGAGAGGAGGCAGCGCATCGTCCCGCCGGAGATAGAGGACGATGTACCGGCGCCCGCGCGTGTACGGGGATCATCAAGGCACAGGACCGCAAATCCGACGTTCAGGCACCCGCTGTGGGGGCGGGACGGCTGAGGCTAGGTCTTCGGAGGCACGAGGGTTTCGACTATCGGTGCTCGCGGGTTAGTTGCTCGTTGTCCCATGTGACAAGGGGGAAGTTCATAAGCAGGGCCAAGGCGACATACACGGCATCCGCGCCTCTGAGCCGCATACCTGCCGCGACAGATGCGCTGACATCAGCTAATTCCCTGTCGATAGGGATTAGTTGAAAGGCAGGCAACTCACTGATGACCGTAGAGGTCATTCGTCCCAGCTCTCCCTTCTCGTGCGACGGGAGACGGCCCCGGAGATCTCTGCCAAGACGTGGCTAGGGCCGAGAATGGGAATGCCGGCATCCGCTTTCCGGGTTATCCAATCCCGGCTCGCCAAGTGTGTCGCCTCCGTCTGCATAAAATAGCTTACCCAAACGCTCGCATCGACGACGTACATCTACAACTCTCGTCGATCTTGCGAGACGGCATCTACTGCCGAGACACCGCTTGGCCAATACTTGGTCACGGTCTCGGCGATCCGGTCCATCTCGGCTAGGACTTCCCTAGTCCGGTATCTCGTCGTTCGGGAGTCCTCTAGATGTTCGAGCTGGCCGGGCTTCGCGGATACGTTAGACGAAGGTCTAATTGCCACGCGGAACGACGGAGATTGTGTCGCTGGCCTGGGTTTTGAGTTCGCGTATGCCTACTTCGGTCATGGAGCGCACCTTTTGTAGTCACTGTAATGACTACACTATACCTCAAACCCCTCCGGTTGGCAAATCGGCGTTAGGGATCGCGGCGCATGAGGCTGTGGTCTGGCCGGTGGGGCCTTTGTCGGGGCTGTGGGTGGGCGAGGGGAGAGGGCGAGGGTCTTTTTACGAAGTCGTCGGGGGTCTTTCTTGATTTCCAATCGCTTGTCGTCCTGGTTTGTAGGATGCTGGGTCGATTTTTCGTGGTTTTTGCTGGGGGGGGGGGGGGGTTGTGGGGGGGGGGGGGGGGGGTGGGTTGCGTCAGTTGACGCGTCTGGTGAGGACGGGGCCGGGGATGAGCTCGTTGACGCTGATGTTGTGCTGCCACAGCTCTTGGGCGAGTACACGGACCAGCATGGAGAGTCCGGCTTTCGACGACGCATAGGCCGACTCGCCGGGCCGGCCGCGATGGCCAAACAGCAGCAATGCCCGCAGTGGCGATGATCTTGTCTGCGCTCGCTCCTGAGGTGATGGCCGCAGCGTGACGTGCATGGTAGGAACCGATGAGGTTGACCTGCACGGTGTCTATCCACTGCTACGGCTACCGCTCTCGATGTCGATGGCGTTTCGTCGCGGTCGAGGTGCCACCGCATTGAGACGACGATATCGACTCGTCCTCGACTCGCGGAGCGGCGCGCAAGCAAACGCGTGGACGACGGAGTCATAGTCCGTGACGTCGGCTTGTACGGAGATCGCAGTGCCGCCGTCGCATTGGATGTCGGAGACGGTGCGGTCGATCTGGGACTGTGTCCTGGCGACACAGCATACGGCGGCGCCTGCGTTGGCATATCCGGCGGCGATGGCCTTGCCGATTCCCCTGCCCGCGCCGGTGACGAGGGCCACCTTGCCGGACAGGCGCCGTCGATGGGTGGCATGTGGGTCTTTTGCATTCTCGGTAGTCGCCGGGGTAGTCCGTCGGCCCATAGACCTGCCTACGGCCTACCGGTCCTCCTCTCTACTGATCTCTCCCCTCGAGGGAGTCCTAGAGACAGTGGAGCTGGGCGTGTTACAGGGACCCCGACGGCCGTCTCATGGTGCGCAGGCTGCGTGTAGCTGCGCGAGGAAGAAGAACACCAGCGCGACACCGACGGCCCCGACGATGGCCGCGGGGAACGCTATCACGCGCTCTTCGAGGATTTCGAAGTTCTTGGCATCGATGCCGTGGAGGAGGGAGAGAGTGTAGCCGCGTACGCTGAGGTAGCGAACGCCTGTCAGGAATGAACTGAGAATGCCCTCCCAGACGAGCACGTAGACGAGGCCGTAGAAAGCGCGCGTGGGGTGATGAGTCCGGCCCAGGTGAAGATCGAAGCGTAGGCGGCGCACACCGCGAGGAGGCGATGCCGACGTCGTGAAGGACCGCACTTCTACGCCTCCGCGCGACGCAGCGCGGGCGGTCGCCACGACGCCGCTGGCGACCACCACGGGAGCGGCCAAGGCGAAGGTGGCTGCCAGCTTCGCGAGGGCGATGTGCACAAACGTCGAGAGGGCTGAGAACGAAGGGGTGCCGGTCTGTAGTAAGGCGTTCTGATCTTCGAGCTCGTTACCGAGGAGGGGCGGGGCCAACCGTCTATGGTGACGATGGCATGATGGCGCGACGAATGAGCATGTGTACGATCATCCCTCTGAAACGAACTCCTGGTTGTAGACGGCGTTCTCGGGGTCGAAGGACCTGACAAGGAGGACGATCAGCGTGGGCAGGGACGCGAGAAAGACGATCAGCAGGACGCGCCACCGACCGAGGAGCTGCCTGAGGGTTAGTCGAAAGATTTCCGCCATCTAGCCCTCCACGATGTAGCTGAAGACGCTCTCGAGCGACTCGTCCAAGGGTTCGACGCGCAGGAGGCGATTTGCCACGCTCTTCGCTTAAGCGTGCGAGCGCGACGCTGAGCAGCTTCGACGTTCTTGCTGAGCACGACGACCTCTCCGTCCTCGGCCATGGAGACCGACTCGATACCGTCCATCTCGACGAGGGCGGACGCCATGGCCCTGGGGCTGTCGGAGACGACGCGGACGGTGTAGGGCTGCTCGTCGAGCTTGGCGCGGATGGCGCGGAAGTCGCCGGACGCGGCCAGCTTGCCGCTGACCATGAGGAGGATGCGGTCGGCGAGGGTCTCGACCTCTTCGAGGATGTGGGACGAGATGAGTATGGTCTTCCCCTCGGAGGCCAGCTGACGCATGAGGTCGTGGAACTCGATGCGCTGGCGGGGGTCGGTGCCATTCAGCGGCTCATCCAGGAGAAGCACGTCGGGCTGATGCACCATGACGCGGCGAGTCTCATTCGCTGTCTCATTCCCCGGGAGTAGCCGTCGAGCTTCCTGCCCTGCGCCTCGGTCATTCCCGCGCGCTCGATGGCGAGGTCGGCGGCCTCGGCGACGGCGGTCACGCCGTGCAGCTTGGCGGAGAACTCGACGAACTCGCGTCCGGTATAGAAGCCGTAGACGGCCTCATGCTCGGACATGACGCCGACGCGACGGTAGAGGTCGGGGTTGCCCCGGGGCGGCTGACCGAAGATTTCGACCGATCCGTCGGACGGGGAGGCCAGGCCCTCGATCATCTTGAGCAGCGTGGTCTTGCCTGCGCCGTTCGGTCCCAGAAGACCCGTGACGCCCGGCTGGATTTCGAACGAAACGTCGTTCACGGCCACGACGCTGCCGTACCACTTCGAGATGTTTTCCACCGAACGACGGCTGCTGCTGCTTCGGTCATATCGTCATTCTCCGGTAGCGGAGGAGCAGGAGCCCGCCCGGGCCGAGACGAGGAGCGCGTACCAGGCTATGGGAATGGAGGTGTGCAGTTCCCTGCGAACCTCCGCTATGTCGTCCTCGCTCTCGCTCCCGAATATGATGTCGCTCATGTGTATAGGAGCACGACCGACATCGAGCAGCGTGAACCACTTGGCCAGGTCGCCCGTCGGTCTTTCGCACTCCCAGGTGTCCTCGACTACCACACCGTTGACGATCGTTTGACTACCTTCGCACGACGTAGAGGCCGAGAGGGCCGCCGTAACCGGCAGGGAGATCACGAACACGGCGATGACGAACCGCGGCGGCGTAGGCGCGCCGGTTGGTGAAGGCGGACACGGCCATGGGGATGGTGGTCACGAAGAGGGCAACGAGTGCCCCGGCGGCCAGGAACTTGGGTATGTCGAGCCAGTTGTCGCGCAGGTAGTCGACCGGATCGCCGGCGGTGAACAGGAAGCCGAAGAGCAGGAAGACCTGACCAGAGTAGGCCAAGATGAGAGAAAGGCCCAGAAAAGCGGACCACCGGGCCGCGACGTAGTCTATGGCGGTGAGCGGGCGGACGAGATAGAGGTTTATGACGCCGCTCCGCCGGTCGGGGATTAGGAGCTCGGGGGCGATGATGGCCGAGAACAGCAGCATTAGAAGCGAGATGATCTCATAGTAGTCCTCGTGGGAGGGGATGATGTCCTCTTCGGGGCCGAGAATGGCCGCCAAAAGGACGATTCCCGCTGCGGGAGCGGTGACGGAGATGAACATGAGAACCGGGAGAATCTTTGCGAGCGTGCCCCTGCCGAGTCCGAGGGTGGTGCGAAGCCGTTCACCACAGCGACCCAGACGGCACGGAGTCTGCCTCCGCGCGGCCCGTCGTAGTGCTGATATCCGATGTCGAATATCTCGCCCTGCGCCTGCGTCAAGTCGATTCCCTCCGAAAGATGTCCGAGAGCTGCCCGCGACTGGGGTGCGAGCCTTCGCAGGCGGGCATCGGCGTCGACGATGGCGTCGCGGATGTCGTCGAACTGCTCGTCGCTCTGTCGCTGCACCACGACGGAGAGGCCATCGATCGCGGCCTCGATGCCGCGGCTTTGAGGGCCTCGACCACCTCGTCGCGGCGGTCGTCCACGTCGATGTAGAGGGTCTCGGTCTCCTGGGTGAACTGCGAGACGGTACCCTGCTCGATGATCTTGCCGCCCTCGATGACGATGATGCGGTCGCAGGTGCTTTCCACGTCGCCCATGAGGTGGGACGAGAGCATGATGCTGATGCCGAACTCCTTGCCGGTGCGGCGTATGAGCCGGAGCATCTCCTCGCGCCCCCGGGGGTCGAGGCCTGCGGTCGGCTCGTCGAGCAGGATCATGACGGGATCGTGGACGAGGGCCTGGGCGAGCTTGACGCGCTGCTTCATGCCGGTGGAGTACTCTTTGATGTGGCGGTAGCGCTCCTCGTCGAGGCCGACGTGGCGGAGGATGTCGGCGGCGCGGTCCTGGCGGTGACGGCGGGGATGCCGCTCATCTGGGCCATGTGACCGAGGAACTCGGAAGCGGTGATGGCGTCGGGGAGACAGTCGTGCTCGGGCATGTATCCGAGCCGCACGCGCACCTCGACGTTTTCGTAGGGCTTTTCGCCGAGGACCTCGGCGGTGCCGGAGGTGGGAGTGAGGAGGCCGAGGAAGAGCTTCATTGCGGTGCTCTTGCCCGCGCCGTGGGGCCGAGCAGGCCGGTGATGCCTTCGAACACCTGGATGTCTACGGAGTCGAGTGCGGTGGTGTCGCCGTAACGCTTCGTGCAGGCTCTTCGCTTCGAGAAGGGGGCGTGCGGCAGTTGCTCCGGTCATACGCTCACAGGGTCAGGTGATGGTGAGTCCAGTATATCATTTGCATTGGGTTCTAGGTTCTAGTTTCTAGGTTCTGGATTCCCGTGTGCGCGGAGACTCTTGCGTAACCTGTCATTCGGGCGAAAGCCGAAAGCGAGGCCCTTGGTGACAAGCGAGGCACCTTGCAGCTTAGGGCTTTCACCCTCACCCCAACCCTCTCCCGCGAACGGGAGAGGGGGTTACGCAAAGGTCTCCCCCGTATCGGGGTACGGGGCAGGCTGTGCGCGGGAATGAACATGGCCAGCGAAGGCCATCAGAATGGTCGTGGGGGTACACCGCAGAGGGCGCTGGGAGCTCGGAGTGGGCTTTGGATTTCCGCGTTCGCGGGAATCACCATGGCCTTGCGAAGGCCACATAAGGGGATGAAAACGTGTTGGTGCCGGGAACGGGCAGCCACAAGGGTTGCCCCTACAACAGGTTTGCCGCAGTCTTATCCTCATAGCAATGACGGATGTGAAGGTCTGTCGTTCATTTTCGTACCGATGACAGCTTGGGCGCCTTGTGTATGATTTGTGGCGTAGTCAAGGCGAATTGGTACAATAGACTTGCAAGACCGAACACTCGCCAACCAGACTTACAGGTGAGGGCACAGTGCAAATTCATTGGCCGCAACTCGCCCTGTTCTTGCTGCTAGTAGCACTTGTCGGGTGTGCTCTTGTGGATAGCGATGACAAACCGGTGGGCATGGACCAAGAACATGGGACGGTGCCATGTCCAATCACATCCCCAAACGTCAATGTGGTTCGGAATGGTGCCCACTTCAATTATGTGGTCCGGAATGGTACCCACTTCAACTATGGCAACGGTGAGCTGTGGACATCTTTGTGGCCCAAGGGAAGGGTAGTATTCAGCGCCCGCGGACCCGGTACTGTCAATCCCGACGGTTCGCTGTCAATGAAGTGGCCTTGGTATTTAGAGCAAGGCATTCAAGGTGAGCTGGAGATCCAGGGCCGAAGACTGGACGCACCTTCGGACCGTTCGTTGAGCGCTAACCACTCCCCAGTCCTGGGAGATCCCGGGTTCCATGCAGGCGCCATTACCTTCCCAAGTGAAGGCTGTTGGGAGGTCACGGGAAGAGTTCGCGACTCCAGCCTCACGTTTGTAACACTAGTGGTAAAAGGAAGGACGTTGAAGACCGAGACCCCCGAAATACCCTGACATTTTGTGACATTTTGTGACATTCCTTTCTTCGAGTTGGGATGTATGAAGTAGGCGTAAGGGTCTTTGCCTCAGGTAGTGCGTCCGAGGTTTTGGTTAGCGCCAGGCGAGGTTGCCGTCGGACTGGCGCCAGAGGCGGACGCGGTGTTTTTTGTCCTGGCAGGTGTAGGCCTGAACGGTGAGAGTGTGGGCGCTTGCGGGGCCTGAGTGACGCATGACTGCGCCGTCGTAGGGGCATAGGAGGCGGTGTCACGCCCACGTGGCGGCGAGGCGGCCTCTATCCGTGGGAGAACGCGAACGGGGACCATCGCCGCGGTAGGCCACTTTGTCGGGGAAGGACTCGGGTCCGCGTGAGGGGGTCAAGGATCCTCCGTTCTTAGCTCGTCGTGGTCGCGGGTAGTCTTCCCATCCGCAGACGACGCACCGGGGGAACCGGTCGTAGAGATCGAGCGGGCCATCGCATCTCGGGCAGCCGTGGAGGGCTACGGTGAGACCATTCGTAGTGGTTTGCTCTGTCTTGACATAGAACAAATGTACATGGCGCGAGGGGTTGAAGTCAACTTGCATGATATGTATAGTTAGTAGAACTACCCATATATAGGGAATCATAGTTGGGCCGGGGCGCTCGTGTCTGAGCGAGATCGGAGGAAGAGATGACCAAGAAGCGACAGGCGAGCAGGAAGATCGGACGCCGGATCAGGCAGGCGAGGAAGCTGTCGGGGCTGAATCAGCCGGAGTTGAGCGCAGTATCGGCAGTCTAGAATGCGGTCTCGCGGTGGGAGCGGGCAGGAGGTGCACTGCACTTGACGCGACGACTGGGGAGGGAAGCTGGCTCGGCTGTTCACGGGTCGGCGACTGGCTCTGGGGATCGATGACGATGGTGGAGATGAGCGAGTGGAGCTGGTGCGCGGACTACGGCTGGCATCGCGCGCCCGGCGCGCAGCCAATCTCGCAGGGTTGCAAGCAGGGCTACGATGGAACGGAGATCCGTCCAGATAATTTCCCCTATACGGCACACCCGGAGGCGGACTCCTCGGCACGGTGAGGGTGATGGTATGGTATTCGGCAGTGGTCTTCATGGGTGGTTGTGTTGGTTTGAGTTGTGAGAACGGTGTTCTCTATGAAGAGTTCCGACACCACGACGGGCGACAGGGGCGCAACCCGAGAGAATGGCAGGAACAGGAGACCTTTGTGCTGCCGGCGGGCAGGCTCTTCGCGATTATGACGGTTGCGAAGGAACGTCGGGACGGGCGACCACAAGGGTCGCCCTACGACAGGTGCAGAGGCAAATCGTATATAGTAAGGTCAAGAGAGTCCAATTGCCTAGCGTGCTTTTGAGACTCGTGTGACATGATGATGTCGGGTTTGCCGGGGCCGTTGGCGTCGGGGACGACGCCGTTATGACGAAGCCCAGCTTAATGTAGAACTCGTAGGGGTGGCCGCGCAGGTTCCGTATTCGCGCCACGTGCTCCCATACGTTGGGATAGAGGTCGACTCCCGACAGGGTGGTCATGGCCTCGGTGTCGTCGGTCCCTAGCCTGATGGTGATGCCACCTCGCTGCCGTACGAGGTCCTCGAAGTCGGTCACGAGAGCACGCCCTATGCCTCGGCCCTGCAGATCGGGTCGAACGACCAGAGGGTGAATCTCCCAGACCCGACCGTCGTATTCGGGCTGACCGCCGATAAAACCGATCACCTCACCCATTTCGTCCACCGCCACACGGCTTATCTTTCCCTCCGCAAGCGTCTCGCGCGCCTCTTCCAGGGCGGAGTCGATGGTGGGCCAAGCATCGGGAGCCATCTCTCGGAATCCCTCGACCATGACGGTGGCGGTTTGTCGGATGGCGTTGTCGTCCTCGGGCGTGAGGTCGACGATGCGGATCTTCTCCATGCGGTCAACGACCATCGACATCGGAGGGTTCAGCGGTCTCGAAGAGGGCGTCGACGAATTGCTGGGGGTCGAAGGCGGCGATGTCGTCGGGCTGCTCGCCGGTGCCGATGTAGAGGACGGGGAGGCCAAGCTCCTTGGTGATGGCGAGGACGATGCCGCCCTTGGCGGTGCCATCAAGCTTGGAGAGGATGACGCCGTGGCATTCGATGGCCTGGGTGAAGGCGCGCGCCTGATGGAGTCCGTTCTGGCCGGTGACGGCGTCGAGGGCGAGGAGGACTCGGATGCTCGAGTCCGGGGACGTGGCGAGCGACAACGCGCCTGATCTTCTTAAGCTCCTCCATGAGGTTGGTCTTGGTGTGGAGGCGGCCGGCGGTATCGACGATCACGACATCGGCGTCAGCGGCTCAGGGCGGCGGAGACGGCGTCGAATGCGACGGCGCCGGGGTCGGCTCCCTCACGGTGTGAGATTACGTCCACGTCGAGCCGCCGTCCCCATGTTCGGAGCTGCTCCGCAGGCACCGGCCGCGAAGATTTGTGTCGGCCGCGCATGACGACATGATGGCCGTCCACCTGAGTAGAGGTTCGCAGCTCTTGGCGAATGCCGGTGGTCTTGCCGACGCCGTTGACGCCGACTACGAGGGAGACCGAGCGGTGCAGTTCGGTCGGCGGTCCACACCGAGGGGACGATCGGCAGTTCTCGACAGACCTCGACGCGGAGCACTCTCGACATCTACAGCTCTCGCGTTTGAGGATGTCGAAGGCCTCGTCGGGGGAGGAAGGGCGCTCCTCACGGAGCCGGTCGACGAGCTCCATGGTGGACTCGACGCGTCGGCGGAGATGAGTATCATACCTACCAGATTCCTCCCAGAGGTCTCAAACGCTCACTGAGGCGGGCCGCACTGAGAGAACTGGAGGCGACTCGCGATCCGAGCAGCCGCGGCGGGTCTTCTGTTTCTGGTGGCGCGCTTGTGATTCTCGGCAGTCTTCGGTCTCGCGCCGTCTGGAGGTAATTTCTCAGCATGGGGGCCTTTCGGAGGGGTGGGAGAGTCCCGTGGGACGGGATGCCCTGAATCGACGAATCAAGGTTACTATGTGAAGCCTTCATTCACGGCGATTACTATCACCACCACCACGAACGCGATAAAGGCAAGGAGCAGGATGAAGAAGACCGCGAGCGGGATGAATAAGGCGGCGATGGCCCGCCCGGTGGAGAAGTTGTTGTTTGCCTGAACGGCGAACACGGAGAGGACGATCGTCCAGACAGCCACGCCGAACCCGATC
The DNA here is from genome assembly GCA_030341885.1 of Geodia barretti. NCBI lineage: Eukaryota > Metazoa > Porifera > Demospongiae > Tetractinellida > Geodiidae > Geodia > Geodia barretti. Next base: position 13,397 of record CASHTH010001060.1, on the reverse strand, counting down.
ATTCCGGAGAGGCCCTGGCCGAAGGAGTCCAACTGGAGGGCCATGAAGGTGACGGGAACGGTGAACACGGCAGGCAGATAGGCGAACCCAAATCCGGCGAAGAGACCTCCGTACGATCCCCGCCGCCGAGGATTCCAACTCATGATCCAGCAGATTGCCGTAAAGAAGGCGACGACCGCGATAGCCAGGAGGGACCACCGACGATGGAGAATCCTTGAAGGGGTCCTGCAGCCAATCGACGTCGTCGAAGTCGGCCGGGTCGAGCGACGCCGCGCCGGCGATCCCCTGCGCGACGGTATCACGATGATGACGATGAGCGCCCAGCCGATGGGTCGGCGGCGAACGATGGTCCGCATGGTCGGGACGGGTTGAAGATTACGCCGATGCAGGTCTCGAGGAAGCCTTGGTTGCGGGACTGTCGTTGGGTGGACATGTACGTGCTTTGGTGTTGGGGGACTGCGGGGGCTTAGAGCTTTGGGTCGGGTTAGGAAAGTATAAACCAGTACGCCAGAGAGAGTGCAAAGGCACCGGCGAGTCTATTGTGTCTCATATAGGCCGACGCTATTCTTAGGTTCGTTCCGCGGCGATGTGCTCCAGCGCTGCGCGGGCGAGGAATCCCGAGCGTGATTCGCTGACCTTGCCGCGGCCTCGTCGACGAGCGCGACGACGCGGGCAGGCAGGGTGATGTTGAGGCGGACGGCTTTGTTCTCGATGGTGGAGAGGTCGACATCCACGAATCCCCAGCATAGGGCGTCCCGGTAGTCCTCATTGGCATGGTGCTCTTGGAGCGGTCTCGTCTTGGCAGCGGTTCCGCGACCATGAACAGGGTCTCTATATGACCGGCGATGGCTTCTTGCGCGTTGGTCAGCGCCTCGTCCAACGTGTCACCGCCTGAGAAGCAACCAGGCAGGTCGGGTACGGTCACTCCGTAGCTGCTGCCCTCGTCCTTGTGAACTACTACCGGAAATCGCATCAGCGTGTCCTCCAATCCCAGGCTGCTTGCCGGTAGATGCTCCGAAGCGTCCTGCGGTAGGGATGTCCTTCCGTGGATGCTGGACAGTAACCACTCCGGGCCTTTCGGGGTGTACGAAGTGGTGATGGCTCCCGGTCACGTTCCGAAGTGTCCAACCGCTTCGACGCAGCCTCCGCATTACCGCCCTACTATCTATGTGTATACTATACACACTTCATTAGAGCGGTCAATGGTGCTCTAGCATACACCCAGCCCCGCCTAGATGATTACCGGGTCGTCGGAGCGGAAGTGGAAGGCTTTTCGGACGGGGGCGACGACCTTCCAGTGGGTCATCGTGCCGATGGGGACGTAGAAGAGGTCTCCGGCGCGGCAGGTGACGCTGACGCCGTCCTGGTCGGTTATGACGGCCTCGCCCTCGATGAAGTAGATGGTCTCGTCCCAGGTGTATTCCCAGTTGAAGGAGCCGGGCTCGCACGACCATACGCCGTTGGCGAGTCGCTTGTCGTCGGACTGCCAGAGCAGCTTGCCCTTCGCTACGGGGTTGCCATCGGTGATCGCCTCGTCGGGGAGTGTCCAATCGTCCAACTCGACATCGGCGACGGTAACCTTTGGGATGCGGGCTGTGGTGGATACCATGGGTAGGCCTCCTGCTTGGGGTGGTCGTATGATATATGGCGGGTGGGTAAGTCAAGGGGAGAGAAAGTAGAAAGTAATTCGTAGAAAGTAGGGAGCAGTACGTATAGCGTGGGATGTGGTGGCTGGGGTTTTGCTATGCTGTATGGGGTAGGTGTTTGTGGCCGGGAGTTTGGGAAGAGAGGGTGTAGTTTCCGATGTTGGATAAGGTTGTGCTGGACAAGCTCGCTACGGTCGAGCAGCGCTCTGAAGAGTTGGAGTTGCAGATGGCGGACCCGGAGGTCGCGGGGGAGTACTCGCGGCTTGAGGGGGTCATCAAGGAGCACAGCTCGCTCAGGCACATCGTGGCGCTGTTCCGTGAGTACCGAGGGACGATCGACGAGCTGGAGGATGCGAGGACCCTGATTCGCGAGGAGAGCGATAGGCAGATGGCCGCGCTCGCTCGCGAGGAGATCGAGGAACTCGAAGGACGGCAGGGTGAGATCGAGCACGATCTTCGGGTCGCGCTGATCCCTAAGGACCCGAACGACCAGAAGGGCGTAATCGTGGAGGTGCGAGCGGGCACGGGGGGCGAGGAGGCGGGCCTTTTCGCCGCGGAGATGTACAGGATGTACACACGATTTGCTCAGCGCCACAGCTGGGGCGTGGAGGTCATCAGCAGCACGGAGACGGGGCTGGGGAGTATCAGGGAGATCATATTTCAGATCGACGGCAACGGCGCGTACAGCCGTCTCAAACATGAGAGCGGGACACACCGAGTTCAGCGTGTGCCGGTGACCGAATCGAGCGGACGCATTCACACGTCGGCCACGACGGTCGCGGTGCTGCCGGAGGCGGAAGAGATCGACGTCCAGATCGACCCGGACGACTTGGAGATCGACGTTTTCTTGGCCGGCGGGCACGGCGGGCAAAGCGTGCAGAAGAACTCGACGGCGATCCGCATCACCCACAAGCCCTCAGGCATGGTAGTGCAGTGCCAAGACGAGCGCTCGCAGTTGAAGAATAAGGAGAAGGCGATGGCCGTGCTCCGCTCCCGGCTGCTGGCGCAAGAGGTGGAGCGACAACAGGCGGAGATTTCGCAGGACCGGAAGTCGCAGGTGGGTACGGGCGACCGGTCGGGCCGAGTGCGCACGTACAACTTCCCGCAGGACCGCGTCACCGACCACCGGGTCGGGTACACGCGTCACAACCTCGAAGCGGTTCTGGACGGGGAGATCGACGACATCCTTCACCGGCTGGTCGAGGCGGAGCAGGCCCGGAACCTGGAGAACTTCGGCGCATGAGGGCTGCGGGAGGCCTGGGCGCACTCCCGCCGGCGTCTGGAACGGGCCGACATCCCTGACGCTGACATCGAGGCGCAGGTGCTTCTGCGCAACACGCTTGGAATAGACCGAGCGACCTTCCACGCCTCCCGGACCGCGAACTGAGCCACGAGGACGCAGAGGCGTTCCAGCAACCCCTAGAACGCGACGGGCGGGATCGCGGGAGAGAGCACGTTCTTACATCACGGGACACAGGGAGTGCTACGACTCGCTTTCGGTGTGACGGCCGTCGCCGACGGATCTGTGATGGGTACCGCGACAGGAGACGGAGTTCCTAGTCGAGGCAGTGTTGGGGTATGCGCGGAGTCGTGGGCGCGACGGGGGCGATCTGACGATCGCGGACATCGGAACCGGGAGTGGGGCGGTCGCGGTCGCGCTGGGGTGTCATCTGCCGAACGCGGTCGTGTATGCGACGGACGTGAGCCGAGGGGCGCTGCGAGTCGCGAGAGGAAGTTCAGAGCACGGACTGGAAGGGCGAGTCCGCCTGCAACCACGGTGATCTGTTCGAGGCGCTGGACGGTCTGGTGGACGTGGTAGTGTCGAATCCGCCCTATCTGAGCGACGACGAGGTTGCCGAGCTTCCGCCGGACGTTCAGCGCGAGCCGACGCTTGCCCTTGCCGCCGGAGTGGATGGGTTGGACGTGCTGCGCAGGTTGATAGTCGGAGCGTGGGAGTACGAGCCCGGAGGGCTGTTGGCATTGGAGATTGATCCGCGGCGTTTGAGGGGTTCCGATTTGGCCCGCGGTACTTTCGGAGACAGTAAGGTTGGGATTGTGAAAGACCACGGGGGTTTGGACAGGGTGGTGACGGTCGGGCTGGGATGAGAGCTGAGGTGCAGGCTTTCGGGCTAGCTTGAACGTTCTCTCGTTTCGGCCGGGGGAGGAGAATTCATCACCACCCTCTAGCGCCGGCCTTCTGCGGGTGGCGTTTGACGGTGTGCCCTACCGAGGCATATTGAGACTAGCCTTCAATGTTGGAATGCGCATGCGCCTGGAATCGGGAGTATCATCAAACCGTGGACGCGCGATGTTCTGTTACTGCGGAAGTGAGGCGATAGGAGTCACAGCCATGGCGTGCCTGAAGACGGGATCGAGCAAGTGGACGTCCGTACTAAGTGGAAGCATGAGGGGCTCGACTTTACTCCTTGGCTCGCCAAGAACCTACACCTTCTAGGGGATACGCTGGGAATGGAGCTGGAACCGATCCAGACGGAAGTGCCGGTGGGCCCGTACTACCTGGACATTCTGGCGAAAGAGGCCGGCGAGGGAGTCTTGTAGCCATCGAGAACCAGTTGGAAGAGACCGACCTCAGCCATCTCGGGCAGTTGCTCACCTATGCGACCGGAAGTGGCGCGCAGGTAGCAATTTGGGTCGCTCCGGAATTCGGCTATGAGCACGCGCAGGCCCTTCACCGGCTCAACAAATGGACGAAGGAGAGCATCAGGTTCTTCGGGGTCAAAATTGAGGTCTTTAAGAAGGCCGGTGATGAACACCTAGAAGCAAGATTTCGCAAGGTGGTATACCCCGGCGGCTGGAACAAGCAGGTGACACTCCCGTCGGGAGAGATGCCCGCGACCAAGCGGCAGTACTACGAGTTCTTTCAACCACTGATTACCAAGCTGCGCGGAGAGGGCTTTGCCGATAAGGCTGTCAATTACTTTGACCACACCGGCCGGTTCTTTCCCTCTCGGCTAGACGAAGATACAGGCTACGCGGTCAGCTTCTGGAATAATGGTGCATGGGTATCTCTCCATGTTCGAACGTGGGACAGCATTGAGCGAAACAATCGGATATTCGACGAACTGCAAAAGGCCAAGCCTGAGATCGAAGAGTCCCTCGACGCTGAATGGGTATGGCACAGATTCGGACCTCACTCTTTCTTCACCATAAGCATTAGAAGAGACAGCTCGATAGACGACTCGTCGGAGAAGCTTGAAGAGACCAGGGGCTGGATGCTAGACCAACTCCCAAAGTTGAAGAAGTCCTCGATCCGCACCTGGAGCGGGTCTTGAAGGAGTTGCAACCCGAAGGGGCGGACGACTGAAACAACGCGAGGAGGAGAGGGAAGACGCAACAGGGACGGCGCACGCATGAATGAACCACAAGACCCTATACTCGTCGCCCTTTACGCAAGGGTTTCCAGCGAGCGGCAGGACGTAGATATTTCCGTGTCGGCTCAGCTACGGGTGCTCAGCGACTACGCCCGGAAGAACGGCTACGCTGTCGCACGGGAGTACGTGGACGAAGGCGAGGGTGGCCGCGTCCCGCCCGGCCGGAGTACCGAAGGACGATCGAGGAGGCCGGATGTACCGACACTCCCTTCGTGAGTGTTTCTCAAGGCTAGATAGGAAGTCGCGCCAGACTCCGTGACAGTGCAGATCGGCCCGAGAGACAGCTTTTCTTCTTGATGACTCTCCCTCCTCAATCGAGAGCCTCGGCGACTTGAGATTGTGATGCCGGCGAGAGCGGCCGTCAGCCGGACGCGCCCGGTGTTGGAGGGACGGGAGCCGTGGGAAAGAGGGTGGCCAGCATTATCGGCAACTCCCTGCACTCGAGGGCGAGGAAGACGGATCTGTCCAAGGCGTGGTACGACACGCCGAGAGGGGTCGCATTACGCGCACGTCGCAGGACGGGTGCGTCCACTGGCGAAGCCGAGTCTGGGGATTCGAGTATGAGGGATAGCTCGACCGACACCCACCTGATGAATCAGTCGGGCTGGACTTCACAGCTTCATCAAGGACGCGAGGGACGATGACCCCGGCGAAGTGGGCGGTACAAAGGCCATGTACTGGCACGCGCTGCGTGGTCCAACCAATCCAACGCGCCCTGGGGCGGCAAGGGGCACTTCGTGGCGATCTTACTCTCTCCCGATGGGGTGCATTGGACTCCCGACGAGCGATCCGGTCATCGATTTCGCACGGGCCCTGACGGACGGACAGTTCCGCGTGCCTGGCTGGGACTCCGATCACGATAAGTCCGCGGTGTCTTACATGCGGCCCACACCTACTCTACTTCTTCGCTCTACCGACAGAGGACATCGCTGCTGGATCGCTAGCGACGAGACTTTCGTCAACTGTGGCCCGCCGGTCTTGGCCGTGGCCGGAGGAACGACGAGGAGTCGAGATCGAGTACTCTGACCGCATGACCGTGGTCGAAGTATGAGGAGTCTACTCCTTCGGCTTCATCATCGTGTCACCACACACGACGTGGTGGAGTTCGCTCCGACCAGTCGCGCGACTCGATGCTGGCCGCGAGCCGAACGGGATCAGCTGGAGCAAGCCTGTTCGGGAGCAGAGACTTCCTCCACAGGCGAGCCCGGTGACTGGGTACTCGAGATGGAGCGGCGCCTGCACCCTGATCCCGGCGGGACGAGCTTGGCTGTACTACTCGGGGGCGAACAATCCCACACAACGTCAAGCCGAGATGGTGGCGGACGTGGTCGGTCAAAGACTGGGACGGCACGGTGATCGACGGGAGCTGGCGGGCGTACGCTGTTGGTGTGCACAGCTGCGACGCGACGGATTCGCGTCGTTTGACGCAACAACGAGTCGGCGAGGGAAATGCGTTTACACGACCGAGCCGCTGACGTTCTCGGCACGACGTGCTCCACCTGAATGTCGAGAGCTCACTGTGCAGGGTCGAGGTGGAAGTGCTCGACCAGAGAGCGAACCGGTCGACGTCTACTCACCAGGCGCGGCCTGTGTGCCCATCGCGCGGACCGACTCGACGGACACACGGTGAAGTGGAGCGCGACAGAGACCTTCGTCCATGCCCCGACACGCTGCCGACATAGTTGGGGCGAGACAAGGGCCTTCAGTCGAGGCTCAGAAGCCGGTGAGGCTAAGGTTCAACCTGAAGGACGCGAGTCTGTACTCGTTTTGGGTGGATTGAAGGGCGGGGTGGCACCTGGCGGCTTACGGCTAGGGGGTGGAGGGCACCTCCAACGCTTTGCGTAGCTGCTTTGGGCGCCGTTTCTCTATCTAGGGTGGTACAATCTCGACACTGCTAAGCCATGCACGCACTACGACATGCTAACTAGCATAACGGTACGGAAATTCAAGCAATTCGAGAACGTCACCGTCGACTTGGACGACGTGGTAGTGTTCGTTGGCCCCAACGATTCAGGGAAGACCACAGCTTTGCAGGCCCTGTCGTTGTGGGAACTAGGACTACGACGATGGCATGAACGCTGGGGTATGGTCCCGACCAGCGATATGCAGCGGCCAGGAGTATCCATCAACCGACTGGACCTGTTCTCCGTTCCGGTAAATCATGCCAACCAGCTTTGGCGGGGTCTGCGAACCCGGGAAGCTAAAGGCCAAATCCCGGAACCAGCAATGTCCGTATAGAAATAGAAGTGCACGGGAGAACTACGTCCGGCAAGGTATGGTCCTGCGGGTTTGAGTTTGACTACGCCAACCCAGAGTCGTTCTATTGCCGTCCTCTACGAACCAACCTTGACGGACAGTCCAGAATGCCCGTACCTGTCGAGGCGTTAGAAGAGAAAATTGCCTTTTTGCCCCCAATGTCCGGTTTGTCATCTTTGGAGGCGATGCTTCAGCCAGGAACCGTGAACGTTCTATTGGGACAGGGAAGAACCGCTGAAGTTCTTCGCAACCTCTGTTTCCAAGTATTCCTTCATCAACGTGAGGGTTGGGAGAGTGTATTGGTACCGAGGATGAACCAGTTGTTTGGCGCTACGATCCTCGACCCTCAGTACAACCCGGAGCGCGGCGAGATCACATTGCGTTACAAAGACATCCGTATGTCGAACTTAGAACTCGATCTAGCCTCGTCGGGGCGGGGCTTTCAGCAGACGTTACTTTTGACGGCGTACATGCTGCTGCACCCCAACTCGGTAATCATGCTCGATGAACCTGATGCTCATCTGGAAATCCTACGACAAAGGCAAATCTACCGAGCGATTACCGAAACCGCCGCCCAACAAAACAGCCAATTGCTGATTGCCACCCATTCCGAAGTCGTGCTAAACGAGGCCGGTGACCGCCACACGGTGACCGCTTTCGTCGGCACTCCTCATCGGATGGATGGTCGGAGTAGTCAGGTCTTCAAGGCGTTGGCGGAAATAGGATTCGAGAACTATCTCCAGGCCGCGCAGCAAGGTGGGTGTTGTACCTGGAAGGCTCCACCGATTTGGCGGTATTGCATGCCTTCGCCCGTCAGATCGGACATCAGGCAGAAACCGTCTTGGACCGTCCGTTTGTCCATTACGTAGGTAACCAGCCCATGCGGGCCCGCCAACACTTCTACGGGTTGAGAGAGGCGTGTCCCGATCTCCTTGGATTTGCCTTATTCGACCGTCTAAACCTACCGGGAGAAGCCAACGACGTATTGAGAGAGTACAGTTGGCTGAAGCGAGAAATTGAAAACTACTTGTGCAGCAAGGACCTATTGCTACGTTGGGTCAAGGAGGAGTTCCCGCTTTTCCTTCAAAGTATGGAAGATGCTATCGCCGAAGTTGAAAGTGCTCGGCGGATACTGGGCCAGACTTCGCCATGGGACGGTGATACAAAAGTGTCAGAGGATTTTCTGGCGCCATTGTTCCGATCCTTCTATGAGAAACGGGGATCGTCCGGTCAAGTCCTCAAATCCGACGAACCACTTTCTCGTTGTTGTCACTACATATGGGAACCCGAAGACTCGATGCCGAGTCCGTGACGGGTGCTTGACTCAATCGTAAGTGTGGCAATGCAAGCACGCCCGTCATGAAGTGGTGTCAGTGCATAGCATCAAGTTTCTCGACCGAAGAGTCCGTCATGCGGTGTGGTGTAAATTCCCCTCGACCGGTCGAGGTTGACCTCGACACTGGCTAGATTTACACGCTAGCCGTCTAGGGATCGGGTCTTCTTATACGAGTCGGAATGTTCTGATCTCCCGTTTCCGCAGCCCATTCGCAGTGTCAGAACGAGCCACTACACGTAGCTGCTTTGGCCTCCGTCGGCGACGATGCAGGCGCCGGTGATGAGGTCGGCGCGTTCGGATGCGAGGAAGGCGGTTAGGTCGCCGACGGGTTCGGGCCAGCCGAACTTGACGAGGGGCAGGTTGCGGTCGATGAAGTCGGCTACGACATCGGGCGGATTCTCGTTTTGGAATCTCTCCCACGAGCCTGTGTTCGTGGAGGATGGAGCCGGGGGCGATGCTGTTGACGAGAACGCCGTCGTGACGAGGGTGCGGGCAACGTGTTTCGTGGCGGCGATCAGGGCGGCCTTCGCGGTCATGTAGCCGAGGTTTCCTCCGAACTCCCTGCCGTAGATGGATGCGATGTTGATGATGCGTCCCCACTTCTGCTCGCGCATGTGGGGTATGACCAGCCGCATGAGGGCGTAGCCGCCGAAGACGTTGAGGTCGAAGACGCCCCTCAGCTCGTCCACGGTAATGTCGGGGGCGTCGGTGCGGACGAGACTGCCGCCGACATTGTTGACGAGGATGTCGACGGGGCCCAACTGGTCGACGACCTGGCCGTGGAGAGGGGCGGCCTGATCGGTGTCGGACACGTCGGCCACTATGCCGACGGCCTCGACTCCGAGCGCTTGGAGCTCGGCAGTGGTGGCGTCGAGGGTTTCACGCGAGCGTCCGCAGATGGCGACGTTCACGCCTTCGCGCGCCAGTGACAGCGCGCAGTGCTTGCCGAGTCCTCTGCTTCCGCCGGTGACGAGTGCGATCCTGCCAGCGATACCAAGATCCATGGAGAGTGCTCCTGATGGGGGGTACACCCCCTCTCTTTATATCTCTCCCCCGAAGGGGAGAGACGATGGACAGGGGTGTCCCGATTCGGGGGTACAGTATAGCAGGACGGTTTTCGCAGGGGGCGATGTCGCATTCGCGGTCGAATTCGTGGATAATGGGGCATCCGAAATGAACCGTTGAGGGGGAGGTCCTACCATGGTTATGGGGAAGGCGGCGCTCTTCGTCGAGCCGTACCACTTCGAGATCACTGAATTGCCGGCGGTGCAGTCGAAGCGGGGGGCATCCGCGTCAAGATAAAGACGGGGCATCTGCGGTTCCGACCTGCACTTCTGGCGTGGTGAGATCAAGCCGATTGTGGCGGGCGCGCCGGGACCGGTGATTCTTGGGCACGAGATGGCGGGCGTGGTCGACGCTATGGCGTCGGACATCTCGACCGACTCGATGGGGCGACCGCTGAAGGAGGGGGACCGCGTCGTATTCTGCTATTTCTTCCCCTGTCATCGCTGCTACAACTGTCTGCGCGGGGAGTTGAACCACTGTCCGGACCGTTTCCGGTTCCGCGCATCGGTCGAGGAGTACCCGTACTGCAACGGCGGCTTCTCGGACTACTACTACCTCTTTCCGGGACACTACGTGTTCAAGGTGCCGGACGAGCTGTCGGACGAGGCGGTTGCGGGGGTGAACTGCGCGGTGTCGCAGGTGATCGAGGGATGGAGACTCGCCAATCTGCAGATGGGCGACAGCGTGGTCGTTCAGGGGGCGGGCGGCCTTGGGATCAGCGCGGCGGCATCGGCCAAGGACCGTGGCGCTTCGCAGGTCATCGTCATCGACGGGCAGGCGGGGCGTCTGGAGCTTGCCCGGCAGAGCGGCGCGGACCATACCATCGACCTGAACGAGTACGACACGGCGGAGGCCAGGGTCGAGCGTGTGAAGGAGCTGACCGAAGGAAGGGGCGCGGACGTGGTGATGGAGGTCGTGGGCTATCCGCAAGTAATCAACGAGGGTATCGACATGGTGCGGCGCGGCGGAGCGTACGTCGAGATCGGCAACATCTGGCCCGACAGCATGGTAAAAGCTGGACATCTCCAAGGTGCTCTGGGGTCAGGTGAGGATCATTCCCGTGACGCACTACCACCCGTCGACGCTTCCCGTGGCGCTCGATTTCCTCGAGCGGACGAAGGACCGGTTCCCGCTGACGAACGTCATGTCGCACAGCTTCCCGATTGAAGATATCGGCAAGGCGTTCGAGCAGTGCGAGTGGCTGGGCAAGGAAGAGGGCACAGCGATCACGAGGGCGTTCATTACTCCGTAGCGGCGCCGCATCGTCGCTAGGACAGCCGAGGCGAATCAGGGGGCTTTCTTGAGAGACCCCAGACGAAACCCCGTTCCGGCGAGGTATCGCTACCCACGCAAGGCGGACCGCGAGGCGGGGGGAACCCGCCGTCGCTGGACCGTGATAGGCGCGGGGGTGTTGGCGCTCGTCATCGTTGTCGGGGTCGGTGCATTCTTCATGCTTCGCGAAAGCTCTCCGCCGATAGACCCTGCCGAGCGGGCCGCGGTGGAGTCGTTCACGCGGGCCGTCCTGGAGGTTGAGGCCAGGCGGAAGGTCGTCGCTACCGAGTTCGAGGGTGTCGGGAGGGATATCAGGACGACGGAGTTCGCCGTTGTGTTCCGCATCCTTGAGAGCGTGATTCCGAAGCAAGAACATCTGGCCGAAGAGGTGGAGTCGCTTGAATCTCCGAGCAACGTTACCGCGCTGGCGCAGACGCTGTTTATCGACGCCTACGAGAAGGAGCTCGAGGGGTACAAGATGCTGAACAGGGTCGCGGGGCAGGCGCAGGCGACGTTCCCCGACAGCACGGCCCGACGCCTTCGCCGCTTGGACGGATACTCTGCGGCGGTCAGTCGATTAAACAGTGCCGAAAGTTCTCGCGTGAGGGCGTTTGAGGAGTTGGACGAGGTGTTGAAAAGAGTGGGGATGTCGCTGGAAGAGGTGCGCTCGGGGAACTGAGAGACCGGAGGCGGGGATGAATCCGCGAGCATATCCGCGAGGGCCGAGGTATCGCGTGAGCACGCGGCCCCGACCCGTGGAGACCCCACGGAGACGGAAGCCGTGGTTCGCGATCGCGGGAGGAGCCGTGGCACTCGTTGCCGTGGTGACCGTGCTCGGGGTACTGCTGCTCCCGACCTTCAGGCCTTCCACGGAGGGGCAGGAGTCTAGCGGGACTGCCATGGACGCCACGCGGCCTCGCGACCTGGCGCCGACGCCGCTCGCATTAACGCCTGCTCCCTACCCGTCCCCACTTCCAACGGCCACTCCTAGGCCTATTCCCACTGCCGACCCGTCGATGACTACCGCAGAGATCGCGAGCATCATCATGTTTGCGAACAGCATAATGTTCCTCGAGAGGAGGCAGCGCAACCTCATCAGGGACTATCGTTACTTCGATATCGATCTACTGACACGATGGATCGGGGAATCGGTCGCGGGCGCGGAGGACCTGCTGGAACGGCAACGCAGGCTGCTGGTTGAATACCGCGAGATCCGGCCGCCGGACATCGAAGGGGCGACGACGGTGCTTGAGCTCTATGTGGACTCGACAGAGGAGGGTGTCGAGACGTTCGAGCGGCTGGTCGACGCGCTTTGGCCCTTGAATGTGTGGGATATCTGTCGTGGGGGAGGAATCAGGACGGGTATGCTGCCGAACATTGGCGTGAGCGACGGGCTGGCGAGGTCGGCCATGATCCGTATCGAAGCGCGGGAACGGCTGGAGTTCATAGTCAACCAGGCGGGGTTGACGCTGGGAGACGTGGAATGGCTTCGCAGTCGATGCGGAGGACCTTTGAGGGGGTGAGAAGGCCCCCTCTCTGTATCTCTCCCCCGGCGGGGCTGACAGGGGTAGGCATTTGACTATCGACCCACTCTCCATTGATGAGAAAGCAACCCCGTCACTGTCATTCTGAGCGCAGCGGAGCGGAGTCGAAGAATCTAGAGTGTCCGTCCGAAGGTAAAGCCGACCAGGAGAGTTCTTACGCTGTTTTCCACTATTGGTCATGATATCGACGAGGCACTGGCTGACCGGTCTTGTGGTGATGGACTTTAGATTCCTCGCTGCGCTCGGAATGACAGAAAGCTGGGAGCCGGATCATAGCTGCAATTTCGTTTTGCCTACCCCTGTCAGCCCGCCGAGGGAGAGACATTGAATGGCGCATCTCTCCCTGGCGGAGGCGAGAGATTTTGGGTGTAGGTGCGCGGACGGGCTATCTTTGCTCGCCGAAGACGCTGCGGAATACGTCGGCGATCTCGCCGACGGTGGCGTAGGCCTCGACGCATTCGAGGATGACGGGCACGGTGTTATCGGTACCGACGGCGACTGCCTGAAGGCGCTGAGCGCGGCGGCGGTCTCGGCCTCGTCACGCTCGTGGCGGACGCGTTGCACACGGGCGATCTGTTTGCGCACGGCCTCAGGGTCGATACGCTGGAACTGCTGGATGGGCGGTGTCTCGGTCGTGAACTTGTTCACGCCGACGACGATTCGTCATCCTCGATCTCGCGCTGGACCTTGAAGGCGCTCTCGTGTATCTCGTCGGTCTGGTAGCCGGCCTCCAGGGCTTCGACAGCCCCTCCCTGGCGGTCTATTTCGGCGATGTAGTCGAAGCGGCCTCCTCCAAGCGGTCGGTGAGGCTCTCGACGTAGTACGAGCCGGCCAGGGGTCAACGGTGTCGGTGACGCCGCTCTCGTGAGCGAGGATCTGCTGGGTG
>CASHTH010001059.1:0-34648 GCA_030341885.1 Geodia barretti | reverse complement strand
CAGCGATATCTTCCTCGACCGCATTGCTGAATTGATGCAGGAACAATTCGACCTTGCCGAGGTAATTCACGTTAAAAAACCGACGTTCTCGCGTCCCGCGCCAGCAGAATTGCTCGTCAAACTGGCGGAGCAGGCAGATTTCGTCATTGAAGGACTTGCCGACTGAGGATCCTGTATATCGTGCAGTATGCACGATGGAAGTGCCTTAGAGGAACGCGGAATCCCAAGCGTCGCAGTTTGTACGGAAGTCTTCTTCGCTGCAGGCAAAGTACAGGCGCGTGTGCTGGGTCATAGTGATTTGGAACCACTCACCGTTCCTCATCCGATCCAGAGTCTGACACCCGATCAAATTCGGGAGCGTGCAGAGGGGGCTGTGGAACAAATCGTTGCACGGTTGACGTTGCACGGTTGACAAAGAATAGTGAATCGTAAAACTCATAAAAACCAACAAAACGCCGTAGGATGAGACACAATAACCTCTTCCCACGGCGTTTTACCTTCTATCAAACCCCTATTTGGAAAATTTCAACCTTCCCCACGTTGCCGCGAGTTTACCACGTGCTTCGACATCCAAAGTGTCCACGGTCAAGTTGTTAATCTCTTTCTCGTCGAGAACGGCGTTGTAGATTCTCGCATCTTCCACACGCGCGACGACCCAGCCGTAGGCGGTGCCACCAATGAGAGCACGCGGACCGAACAGTGCTTCCACATCACCGGCTTCCCAAGAAACAATCGGCCCCATCGTATAATCACCGATAACATCGCCATCGCGGTATATCATAATCTTCGTGTTTCCGCCATCATCTTCATACGAAATCGCCAGTTGGATCAGTTTCCCTGTCTCTTTCTCCTCAAAACCGGGGTCTGCATCCTGGGTGCGTCTGAAGTGGCTACTACCAGCCATCCAACGTTTCGGTTGGCGTTCCGCATAAACGATCGCGTCAAAGGTGTCCCCGCTGCTTTTGTTGACCGCCAGTGTGGCACCTCTTGTGATGCTCAGATCGTCTAAATAGATCCACGTTACCAATGTCTTGTCGGGACCGATGTCAGGTCCTTTATAGCCTGTGGTCATTGCCCACTCATTATTGCCGATGCGCAATTTTCCGTCCTTCACATCGGCATCTAAGAGATCAATATCGCCAAAGTGTCCCGTCAGGTCCTCCAATTCGACACCGTTCTCGAAGGTCCAATGCCCAATCAGATCTTCCTTTTTTTCTGCCTGCCCTAACGCTGGCACCACTATGTTTCCGATCAGAAACAGCACAGAAAAGCTCAATGCGAAATAGCGTCTAAAAGACTGTATCATCGTTGTGTTCTCCATTGTTAGCGTAAATTTTTGGTTTCCTCAAGGATCTCTCAATAGTTAACGGGGTGTTTTGCTTGGGTATTTCTCCCACAAGCAAAGGGTTGCAATTTATGAAATGGAAATGGCAGGGCTTCGATGCCTCGCCGTAAGGTTATCCAGCAATCAATTTACTGGATAAAGAGAAATGCTCTCGATGAGATGAGTGCCCATAGGAGATCCTCAGACCCTGAACGACGCTCCGGGCTCTCAGCGATATATACTTCAGCTGTTTCAAGCTCCGCATCAGTCGGAAACCGATTTAACGTGCTGAGGTACAACTCGGTGATAAGTTTTTGATCGTCAAGTTCCGCCTGAAGCAGATGGCTGAGCGATCCACTGGGACTCTTCAATTTTTTATGGACATAATTGGAGTTAATCATGTGGAGTGCCTGGGCGAGCGTCGGTTCCAACTTCGGTGCCAAATCGCCGAGGAATTCACGAGAAGAGCGTCCATAGAGCGATAAAAAACGAGAACTCACTGGCAGCGGTAATTCCACGGAACGCGTCCCAATTGGATAACGCCCATACTTTTCTCTGGTGCCAGTGACATCGTTTAAGACATCTAACAACACCTGTGCTACCATCGGTCGAGGATAGAAGCGCGAGAAAAACCGGTCATCCAACTGATTCGTTTTATTCGGTTCTGCGGAGAGTTGATATGTGCGCGAGTTGAGAATTCGCCGAATGACGTGTTTCATATCGAACCCACTTTGCACAAAATCGGCTGCTAAGGCTTCTAAGAGACCTTCAACGCTTGGCGGAGTCGTCGCACGCATATCGTCAACAGGATCGACGATCCCTCTTCCGAAATACTGGCTCCAGATACGATTCACAGTTGCCTTCGCGAAGTATGGATTTGTTGAGGAGGTCATCCAATCTGCCAGTACTTGCAGCACATCACCCTGATAATTCGGAGCGAGCGATTCACCACCAAGGAAAGTTGGTAATGCTACTTCGCCGCGGTTGCCTTGCACAGATTGGTTGATAACGCGTCCAGTCGGATTATAGTAGATAACCTGCTCGTTGTAAAGTTCGCCGCCACGGACCCCTACCTTTCCAGTGAAGGCGGCAAAATTCCAATAGTCGTCGGTCGTCCACTGGTCAAATGGATGCTTATGACATCTCGCACAACTCAGACGGATACCGAGAAACACCTGTGCGGTCGTCTCTGCTCTACCCGCTGGTTGCTGCTCGATACGGTAGTAATTCGTGGGACCGTGCTGATAAGTGCTTCCCCGTGCGGTGATGAGTTCTCGGACGACTTCGTCGTAAGGTCTGTTTTCCGTGACGAGCCTCACGTACCCACTCGTGAAAGAGCGTTGCACCGCGCTCACCGAACGCACCGTTCCCTAACCTACGGGGATGGATGCGCAACATATCGGCTAATTTCAACGTTCGCAGGTCTACCCATTCCTGCATGCCAAGCAGCGTATCAATGAGGTTCGCGCGTTTGTCGGAACGTGTATCTGCGAGGAACGCTTTCACTTCCTCAGGCGTTGGAAGCCGCCCGATAGTGTCCAAATAGACCCGACGCATAAACGTCCCATCGGATGTCAACGCAGAGGGACGGACATTCAATTTCTTGAGTTTTGCAAAGACAAACTCATCAATAAAGTTGTTGGGTGTAAATTCCTCGCTCTGTGACACGGCAACCGATTCTGCACGCGGAATTGTTACAAACGATGCAGTGACAACACCTAAGAATCGGGCAATAACGGCAGTTCCTCCCCAGCGAACACTCGTTACTTCGCCAGTAGGAGATACTTCAGCGACAGGTGCGTCCTTGGATTCATAAACGACTTTTTCGGTTACATCCTCAACAGATCCGTCAGAAAAATAGGCGAGAACTTTCAGTGGTGCTGTCTCTCCGACATCGGAGAGAACAAAAGAGTTCGGCTGGACCTCAAGTTTCCTGAGGCGTGGTTCGTCGTCAGAAAAAGGAGCCCCGGCTTCGATCCAACGGAGAATCGTTAACGCTTCATCTGAGTTGGGGTCAAACCGTAAGCCCCCTTCATGTGCTATCTGTCCAGTGGGTTTGAGAAAAAAGAGGCTCTGATCGGGTTCAAGCAGATTGATGCGTCTGCCGCGACTGTGGTGGACGATCGGTTCATAATCTGATTCTGGGTTTAAGGTTAACAGAGAGAGATTTAACCCACCCTGTCCGCCAAATTTCCCGTGGCACATACCGGCTGAACACCCATGCTTATCAAGTATAGGTGCGACATCTTTCAAAAACTTAACAGCAGGTTCTGGTTCGTCAACTTCACCAGTTCCAGAGGAGGCGGTTGTGGGCACGGGATTTGTGCTGTGGGTCGTGTTTGTATGACCCGTGAATGGTATTACAAACAAGAACGCGACAGCAAGTATAGTAAACCGACGGATTAAGCGCGAAACGGGTTGACCACGCGCTGTGTTCCTCAATATGTGTCTCATGAGAATACCTCCGTGAAAACTTCGGTTACATGTTCTACGAATAGAAACTCAACACCGGCTTGAATATCTTTCGGGACTTCAATAAAGTGTTTTTTGTTGCCTTCTGGCATGATGACTTTCTTGATGCCCGCTTGCTTCGCGGCAAGGATTTTTTCCTTCACGCCGCCGATAGGTAGCACCCTTCCCCTGAGCGTAAGTTCACCTGTCATAGCGATTTCAGGACTGATATGTTGCTGTGTGGCAATTGAAGCGAGTGCAGTCGCGATTGTAATACCAGCCGAAGGACCGTCCTTAGGGATTGCTCCTGCTGGCACATGGATATGGATGTCGCTTTCTAATACATTCGGATCAAACTTAAGTTCCTTAGCCTGAGATTTGACGTAACTGAGGGCTGCCTGTGCGGATTCCCGCATGACTTCGCCGATCTGGCCGGTAATATGAAGTTCCGTACGGGTATTGGCCTTCTTGATAGCAGCTACCTCAATGAAGAGAATCTCACCACCTGCAGGTGTGACAGAAAGCCCCGTCACAACACCGATGTCGGCTTTACGACTCGCGATTTCAGACTCGAACTTTTCTGGTCCCAAATACCCTTGGATGTCCTTCGTCGTGATGGTTGTTGGCTCGGTATTCCCCTCGGCAACACGACGTGCGACTTTTCGGCAGAGGGTACCGAGTTCTCGCTCTAAATTTCGCACACCCGCCTCGCGAGTATACTCGCTGATTACTTTGTCAATTGCGGTATCCTTGATCTTAATCAACTCATCGTCCAATCCATTCTCTTTCAATTGACGCGGTATCAGATACTGTTTGGCGATAATCTGCTTCTCGTTAGCAGTGTAGCCGGGAAGTTCTATAGTCTCCATCCGGTCACGTAAGGCCGGTGGAATGGTGTGGAGTTGATTTGCTGTCGTGACAAACATCACCTTTGAAAGATTAAACGGGACATCAAGATAGTTGTCCGTAAATGAGTGATTCTGTTCCGGATCAAGGACTTCCAGAAGTGCGGAAGCAGGGTCACCCCGAAAATCAGAGCCGAGTTTGTCAATCTCATCAAGCATAAAGACAGGATTGTTCGACTCAGCCTGTCGGATCCCTTTGAGGATTCGCCCCGGCATTGAACCGATGTAAGTGCGTCGATGTCCGCGAATTTCGGCTTCATCGTGCATACCGCCTAACGAGATACGTACAAATTTTCGGTTCATTGCGCGTGCGATAGACCTACCGAGGGAGGTTTTTCCGACACCGGGCGGGCCAACGAAACAGAAGATGGGTCCCTTCATATCGGCTTTGAGCATGCGGACAGCAAGATACTCCAAAATCCGCTCTTTGACTTTTTCCAAATCGTAGTGATCTGTATCAAGGATCTCTTGTGCCGCGGTGAGATCTAAAGCATCTTCTGTGCTGACACACCAAGGAAGATTTAACAGCCAATCCATATAGTTTCGAGAAACAGTTGATTCAGGCGAGAAAGACTGCATTTTAGAAAGTCGTTTCAGTTCTTTTTCCGCTGCTTGCTTCGCTTTATCGGGCATTTCAATTTCTTTCAGTTGCTCCCGCATCTCATCAATTTCAAGTCCGAGGTCATCCGATTCACCAAGTTCGGTCTGAATTGCTTTGAGTTGTTCCTTGAGATAGTATTCACGCTGTCCTTTGTTAATGACGGCTTGCGCGTTATTTTGGATTTTGCTTTCTAATTCATGGAGATCGAGTTCTTTCGCGAGTATGACGGCGAGTGTATTCAACCGTTCATGGATAGATACCGCCTCCAAAATGCGCTGTTTGTCGTTCGGCTTTAAATCCAACATAGCAGCGATGTAGTCGGCGAGACGACCCGGTTCATCAATCATTGTCTTGGTTAGACTGCCGTATTCCTCTTGGTAGCGCGTTGACATCTGCACAATGCGCTGAAACATTTCATCGTTGCTGCGGACGAGTGCCTCCACCTCCAAGTCCATTTCTGGGTTACCAATAGGATCCTCATTATCACTACTCACAACATTAACCCGAACCTTGACGAAAGGTTCTGTGTGCAAAATCTCCTCGATTTGGACGCGTTCGCGTCCATGTGCAAGAAACAACACATCCTCATCGTCAGTTTTGTAGCGGAGGATGTGTATCAAGCTCCCGATCGGACTGAGGTTACTCTTTTTAAGATCCTTAATATCCTCTTTAGAGAGATCCTTTTTCGGGCGAAAAATGCAAAGCACTCTCTCATTCTTCATAGCGTATTCAACCGCTGCAGTTGCCATTTTTCCGGAGAGTGCGACGTGATGTGGCGGAAATGGTGGCACCGGCGGCATATACGGAAAGACGACAAGGTCATCTAAGGGGAGGAGTGGGAGTTCCTGTACAAGTTTTTCTTCAGTGGTATTCTTGTCTCTGTTTTCCTCTTCTCTCTCTTTGGTTTCCATGTTTCTTTCTCCTTTGTAAAATAGATGTGTCGCCATGATTGATTTGCTGGGTTAACCGTCAGTTTCTGATGTGGTTTCTTCCTCTTGAAGGTAATGGCGATTTCAGATGTTTTTTACGACGGTACTTTGGTACAATAACCCTTTTGGATCGAATATCGGTCCCCTATAAATATACAGCGTCTATATCATTCCATGGTAAGGAATAGATAACGGAACACCGTTGGACATACATCAGGGCCAGAATTGATACAGCGTGGTATTTGCGAGAATGCTACCGATGCTCCACAAACTTCCACTTATGTAGTCCCCGAGGGCAAGTCCGAGGAAGAGCGGCACCATCCGTCTGTAGGCTTTGAGCCCTCCTTGATGCAATACAACTGCCTTCGCTATCCATGCGACGAAGAGGCAACTCCAGAGGTTGGACATGCCCCAACTATTTGCCATGGCATAGCCGAGTGGATGCAGGGGCCACCAGAGAAAACGGGTTCGCAATAGCATTAGCCCGAGCGCGACACCTGCACCACCCCCCATAAAAGCGAGGGCGGGGATATCCGTGCCTTGTGGATAATTTAACCAATTTTCAAGTTGTCGGTAAACGCCTCTACCGAACCCTAATGCCCAAGGACCGTAATAGCCTGTTTCTGCCCCATGTCTGTAGTAACTATCTAAAAGTAACCAGAATATAACGATTACACCGACGAGGGTCGCAATGAGAATTGCAGCGGCGGTATGCTGTGGACGGATATGTCGCCGCTCTGAAATTTTCAACGCTTCCAATTCTTGCGGCATCGGGTGTGCCCGATAGGCTCGATTAAAGAACATGTATAACGAAAAAACCGTTTTTGTACTCGTCGTCAAACGCTGGGTGCCGAATGCTGTCACGATTAACCCATGTGGATCGACTCTGTGCAAATCGTGGACTAAAAATCCCAATTCCGCCCGAAGTCGGGCAATCATCGTCGCGAGCAGAAAGTAGAGCCCGAAAAAGATCGGAATTACCCAAAGAGACATCCCTGCTTTATAGGAGAACACGGTCAAAAACAGCATCCCGCTCACAATGCCGATGAAAGCAATGTGGTAAGGCATCGGCTCACGCTGCATATCCATCTCGGACGTGCCTCGGAATCCATCTACGACCCCGGTAAAAACCCGTTTGATGTGCGTTTTTCCAACCCATACAGCGGTCCCGAGAAGCACCATATACGCCCCGAAACTCTGGGCATCCGCATAAGGAAAGCCCGGTAAATTCCGTACCCCAAGAATGCTACCTGCCATTAACTCAAATTTGTACACCCAATAGAACACCCAACACGAAAAAAGCAGGTCCAGTGGAATCAGGAAACTAATCCCAATTGCAAAAGGATAAAATGAGAGACGCACACCCCCCATCGCATTCCAAGGACGACCGGTGAAGTACTGATGGATGTTTTGCCGTTTAACGGGTAGATACGGAACCGCTGGATAAATTGAATTCAGTAAGTTTAGGATGCTAATAGCTGCGGCGATACTGAACCCCAACCACATCAACTTATTTTTGAAAAAACTTGTATTCGGCTCCGTCATCGCGAGCGGAAGTTGAATAATCGGATAAGTGAGTCGTTCTCGCTCAGTCCATTGGATACGGAGCAGCGTGTTGATACACAGCATAACAAACATCAACACAAGGATAAAAATGTCCACCACACCACAGGAACCGCCCAAGCGGTAAGGTGTGCTTCTCGGTAAAGACTGGATTGCCCGTCATAATATCCCGACAAGACGCTGGCGTCTTGAACGGTTAGCCATGTCGGAAGTTCCTTCCAAAAAAGCTGTTGCCATTCATTCTCGGACGTTGCGAACCGAAATGGGTGCCCGAGGATAGTGACAAGGATTTCCATCATATCGTGCGAACAGAGCGAAGAAACAATACACAACATGACATAGACTGTGAGCAACTCCGCCGGTGTCAACCGCAGTTTTGGAGACAATTTTCCCAACACTGCACTGAACATCATCAGCCAAAAGATTATAAAGATGACATTGGACAACGGATGAATTAGCGTCGGATGTGTATAACGGACAACCTCCAGCTCAATAATCCAGAAAACGTTAAGAGGAATCAGAAGCATGGCGATGAGAAATGCTTTAGGCGTTAACCCACGTTCACCTCTGAAGAAGCTGCGCTCTACATTCCCCGTATTGCCTGTCATATCTTAATTTTGCTCCTACTCCGTTTTTCTAACTTTCCTTGCGGTTAAACAACGTGAGTTTGGAACTTGAAGTGCCTCTATCTAGGGTCGCCCTCCTAGCGTAAGCCTCTATAGGCTTGCGGGACAATGTTACGGGCTTATGCCTTAGACTTAATAGTTAAAAAATCGAATCCATCCGCGTTCGCCTTCTATGAACACCTCCGTCTCCAATTCTGCGCAACGTCGCTGATAGTTCTGTAAAGTGTCTACCGCCGCCTTTCCGGTTAAGATACTGGGGAACGGAACCTCAACTTGTAGGGGCGAGGTTACCTCGCCCTTACTTTCCGTAGGTTTTCCAGGGCGGACCGGGGTCTTCGGCGGATCCGTCAAAATCGGAATTAACTCAATTGATTTCAGGGTTTCCTTAGCGTCAAACGTTGCTTTCGGGATAACTATGTGCGAGTGCTGTTTATCGTAAGCATCATAGATAAAATCTGAGAGGCTGTAAACAATCGGTTTGCCCTGATACAACTCAATACCACCATACGTATGAAGTTGTTGACATACCACCATGTCCGCCCCTGCGTCGATGAGGGTATGGGCAAAAATCCGCTGTCGTCCGATTGCCTCATCCATAGAACGACTTTTGCCTCCCCAGTGTAACCAGACAACCACGAGTGCCGCTGTCGTCCGTATCTGCTCGACAGCATTTGTCATCTCACTATAAACGGCATAAGCAAGCGGATCCTCGGTGTAGCGTGCGAATTCATTCGCTCGGTAATAGGCTAACAACGCAACCTGTGCAGTCTCGGTTTCACTCAGCCTGACTGGCACCCATGCCGGAAGTTTCGCTGTTTCCACACTCGTACCAGCACCGATCGGTTTGACATCATACCGCTCCAGTTCTGTGATCGTATCCTCCAACGCCTCCAAACCGAAGTCCATTACATGTGGCGTGGCTAAGGAGACGGCATCAAATCCTGCATTTGCGATGGCTCTGCCGAGCCCCGGTGCCGCCCGAAAAGGGTGTTCAATCCCATACCGCGGTTCGCCTCTTTCCGATATGCTTGTGTTTAGGGAGGCGGTCGCGACATCCGCAGATTGAATCAGGTCAGTAGTTCCCTGAAAAAACACACCAGCACCTTTGCTTTCAATCAACGGTGTCATTCGGCTACCGATAGTAATATCACCAACAACAAGAACTGAAATCTCGCCCGAGACAACTGATTCATCCGCTTCGATTCGCCCGGTAATTCCAGCGAAGATCGTCATAAGAATGGCTATAACAGTATATCTAACTTTCGTCATTTTCTGCGTTTCCATCTACGACTTCATCGAGGTCCAAATTTATTCCGAATTCATCCAGCAAGTCATCGTCTTTCAATTTCATCCCGAGCATAATGAGGGTTTCGGCTAAGGTTAACCGATCGACTTTAGTAGTTTCAAGCGTTTCGGTTTCAGAAACTAACTCTGTGCGTAGAGACTCCTGATTTCGGCGCGCTTGCTCTCGCAAGAGTTTCACTTCACTGGTGAGCCGATCAATTTGCTTCTGGAACTCGCTGGCGAAATCGTTTATGAGTGTTGACAATTTCTGGAGATCCGCCTCGCCGCGTGCAGTAACCCCATCAAGCCTTGCATCAAGCTTCGCGTCGATGAGTCCCTCAATTTTTTCTAACGTTAACCCTAAATCTTCGCCCCCAGGTTTGGCGGAAAGACTACGAATATCAGTTTTGACCTCTGCTATTTCCTGGGAAACGTGTCGATCTATACGAGTGAGTTTGTCATCAACCTGCTGTCGTGTGTCCTCTAATGCTTGGTTGAGAGTGCGCAAGCGCTTGTTGTAACTCCTGATATACCTGCCGACTATGCTGTCACGGAGGTGTGCCTCCAGTTGATCTCGCGCTGGCTCTGTCTCAGTTTCCACACTGTCATGCTCCAAGTCTTGGACATCTATTGGATCTTGCATGTATGTTATTCCTCCGTATCTAATACCATTTCTAAAAGTTTATATCGGATTAACTGCACCGTCCACCCAGACCCGGTAGGTGCGGTTTCCTAACCGCACCGGGCATCACCAAAAACAGTAGACCCTTTTAAGAGAAATCGTCAATCAGAATTGGTATAAGAATGCGCCTGTTCTGTCGAAGCGGGTGCGAACCTTATCGCTAAAATAAGCTTACGGATAATTATAGACGTTGTCAGATTGCACCGGTGTATTGACATCCTCAAAACCAGTATCTGGTTGGACAGATGCCTCACGATTCGCGTTAAATTCGCGTAAGATACAACTGACTATCTCCTCCGTATAGGCTTGGGCATCAACACGTTGTTGATTTGCTTCCCATGCCATCCGTGCTGCGGCTTCAAAGTATTCTGCGTGTTTGTAAGCATCAAGGAGATCTTTACCGCGCGAAAACGTTCCGTGCCCTACCCAATAAAGAATATGCCGCTCCGCATTCCCACCATTCTGGAAAAGGCGTAAACTCTCATAAGATAATTCTGGGATGCCAGGTGCCTTCTCTTCCACGAACCCGATACCACTGGATTCATCGTATATAATAGGCGTTTCCGGTTCATATCCTCTGAGGAAGTTGTAAAACCGATCCGGCGCACCGTGTTCTGTACGAGAAATTAGATTCAAAAACTTCGGTTGCAAGTGCACAAGCGCATTAAACCCGAGTCCTTCTAACTGCTCAAAAATAAGAAGGTAGTGGAACATCTCACTTGTCGGTGCTGGTGGCGCGATACCGTCCCGATTTAAATCTAAGGTCGCCTGGTCCGGCGTGCCGAAGCGCATACGATAATGCACACCATCAGGTTCAACTTCAATGAGTGTTAAATTGAGAGCAGGGTGTTCAATACCAATCATATCCAAACGTGAACCCGACTTTGTGAGCAGGACGTGTCGTCCAGCCAAACCTTTAACAACAATCTGTGGTGGTAATTGATAACGCGGGGATGCGTTGTAAGGGATGAGACAGGCATCCTGAACCGTTTCAGCTAAAACTGCGCCCATGTTGCCAGCAGTCGCCCACAAGTATTCGTGAGCGTGTGCATGCGCGCCGACCCAGCCCATCTGTCCTATCAGCGTCCCACATTCGCTGTCCGGCGAAATCGGAGATAGGTCGGGATGATACCCTCGTTCTCGCCAACGTTCGTAGCGATAACTTTGCGGTGGCGGTGCTGTTAAAGCATTTGTCAGATACGGATTGGTTAATGTTGAATCCATTTTTTAAATTATACCTTGCGGATTTTTTAATTTTTCCTTGCGGTTCGGTCAGCTAGGTTTGATGACTGAGGTGCCTCTGCGTAGACCCGCCTGCGCCGTTGTTGCAGGCTACTTTTTAATTATCCCTTGCGGAGGAATGGCGGTCATTCTATCTTTTGAAGTGCGTTTCTGATATCCGCCTGCGCCGTTGTTGCAGGCTACCGGTTTTGTTTAACGTTCCTATCAAAGCCCTCAGACATAATTGGAACGACTTGCCTATTCTTTAACTATACCATGTCTAAAAGGAAATAGCAAATTTTTAGTGGACGAATTGATCCGCGTTACGGTTGTTTTTTGACACCTTCGTTTTTATGTGGTATAATACTAAAATTAAAATTGAAAGGAGGCGAGGGAGGCGTGTGGCGAGGTGTCTTTTCTTAATTAAAAAAACGTAGCCTGCAACAACGGCGCAGGCGGGTCTACGAAAAGGGACGTTATTGACCCAACCACCCTCACCGAACCGCAAGGAAAAATTAAAAAATGCGAACGGAAACAGATAGTATGGGGACACTTCACGTCCCAGACGACCGGTATTGGGGGGCACAAACACAACGTGCGCTCCAAAATTTTAAGATTGGTGAAGAACGCTTACCACGTGCCGCGATATGGGCACTCGGCACCATCAAACAGGCGGTCGCACACGTCAACGCAGACCTCGGTTTGCTTGAAGATCGGCTTGCTGAAGCAATCAGCGACGCAGCAGAAGAAGTTATCGATGGAACATTAGACGATCACTTCCCACTCCGCATCTGGCAGACAGGCAGTGGAACCCAAACAAACATGAATGTCAATGAAGTCATCTCGAATCGAGCAATTGAGATGCTTGGCGGTAAGTTGGGCAGTAAAGATCCGATCCATCCGAACGACCACGTCAACAAGTCCCAATCCACGAACGATGTCTTCCCGACCGCTATCCATTTGGCAATGGTCCGACAGATCCAAGAGCATCTCTTACCGCGTCTGAGCGCACTGCAAGCGGCATTTGCAGAAAAGGCATCCGCATTTGCGGAGATTGTTAAGATTGGGCGAACACATTTGATGGATGCGACACCCCTCACACTCGGACAGGAATTTAGTGCTTACACACAACAACTCGCTGCTGCAGTACAACGTATCAATGCCTCGCTGCCGCATCTCTCTGAGCTCCCAATTGGCGGAACAGCTGTCGGGACCGGGCTGAACACGCATCCGGACTATACAGTACGGGTTGTGGCAAGGCTTTCGGAAACAACAGGCTATGCGCTCAAACGCGCACCGAACGCATTTGAAGCACTCGCATGTCGGGATGCTGTTGTGAGTGCAAGCGGTGCCCTGAAAACACTCGCCGTTTGCCCTATTTAAGATAGCAAACGACATCAGATGGCTCGCCTCGGGACCACGGTGTGGACTCGGTGAATTGCAGTTACCTGAGATGGAACCCGGAAGCTCGATTATGCCGGGAAAGGTGAACCCAACACAATGTGAAGCCGTTACGATGGTGTGTGCACAGGTGATGGGAAATGATACAACCTTGGCATTCGCGGGGGCGAATGGGGCATTGCAACTGAATGTGTTTATGCCTGTGATTGCCTATAACGCTTTACAGTCTATACAACTCCTCGGCGATGCGTGTGAGTCATTCCGCGAGAATTGTGTCGAAGGGATCGTGCCGAATACTGAAACGATAGGGCGGCACCTCTCGGAATCACTGATGCTTGTGACGGCGTTGACCCCGCATATTGGATATGATAAGGCAGCAAAAGTTGCGCGATATGCGCATGAACACGGAAGCACACTGCGCGAGGCAGCTATTGCCCTTGAGGTCCTAACAGGTGAGGCGTTTGATGAACTTGTTTTGCCAGGGGATATGACGCGACCGAATTTAGGGTAAGTAAGGCAGTAATAAAAAAATTAGGGCGGGTAAGGATACCCGCCCTATATTATTTAATCATCATCGCCAGTTTCGCTTATTTCTGGTTCAATGGAGGATATCTCTAAGTCTTGGAAATTGGAGAATCCACTTCCGGCTGGTATAAGTCTACCGAGAATAACGTTTTCCTTCAGCCCGAAGAGTCTATCGGTTTGCCCACTGACAGCAGCATCTGTTAGCACCTTTGTCGTCTGCTGGAAGGATGCAGCTGAGATGAAGCTATCAGTACTCAGGGAGGCTTTACTTATGCTCTGGAGAATCGGCTCACCCGAGGCAGCCGTGCCATCTTTTTCCTCAATCTCACTGTTAACGCGTTCAAATTGCCTGCGTTGCACTTCATCATTCGGGTAGAAGTTTGTGTCGCCCGGCTCGGTGATGCGAATTTTGGTCAACATCTGTCGGACTATCGTCTCAACGTGTTTATCGTTGATAGTTTCCTTGCCGTAGACTTTCTGGACTTCATCGACGAGATATGACCAAACCGCCTCTTCACCCTCAACCGAGATACCTTCAATAGTCGTACGTCCGATACTCAAAATATCGTGCGGATTGAGATAACCATCGGTGAGTGGTTCGCCGGCATCCACCCAATCGCCTTCAGCGACGCGTCGCTTCTCATCAGGTATCTGATAGAGGCGACTCTGATATCCCTCGTGCTCAATGCGGTAGGTAGGAATACCTGACTTCATGCCTGCCGATTGGACGTAACCTTCAATTTCAGCGATTTCTGCGGCTTCACCGCGTTTCGGGCGGCGCGCTTCAAACAATTCAGTGACACGCGGAATACCAGCAACAATGTCAAGGTTCGCTGTCCTCTCATGGAGTTCTGCCAGCGTTTCTGCCTTCCGGATACTATCACCCTCTGCCAAAGAGAAGGAATAACCCGTAGGAATGACATGCGGTACCCGATTCCCATCCGCTGTTTCTACCTCAATACGTATCCGCAATGACAATTCATCGACCTCGAATCCGCGAAACCGCCCCGCTGCTTCATTGTACACTTCCTCTGGCAATTCATCGCCGACAGCGGACTTGCAATGCGGATGATGGACCTCGGTGACGGTATGGGTCACCCGTAAGTTTGCCTTGTCAAGAACCCGGTATTCCTTCGAGGGTAGAATAGTCCCAACCTCAAGTCGTTCATCAACATCCCGCTTATCCTCAGTTATCTGGTAAACCAGCTCAACATCAAACCCTTTGAACTGGCGATGATACGTCTTATATTCCTCTTCACTCAGTTCAGTATCAACCTCCAGGTCCAATTCAGGGTGATGGACGCTAACGACATGGTATAGTGCCTTGACTTTCTCAGGTAACGAAGCGTCCGTCTTGCGGAGTGCCTTATACTCGATCTCGGTGAGACGCTGACCGGCACTTAACGCTGTCGTTCCATCTTCGATATGCGTCACTTCATAATGACGTGCGACTTCAAGGCCCTTGTAGTGTCGGCGGCTTGCGGATGATTCCTTTTGCGTCAAGAGTCCACCAACTTCTAATGGACAGTCAGAATGATTGACCGATGTAACACGGTACATGCGTTCTGCTTTAAAGCCACCCGCGGTGCTCTTACTTTGGGAAGTGACGAACCCAGGGTAGCGCTCATTGAGCTGTTTTACCTCACTCTCGCTAATCAGATCGCCCTGCTTGAGCGGACAGTCAGGGTGATGAACCTGTGTTATACGGTGTCGCAGCCTTTGGGCATCGAAACCTGTAAACCGTCTGTGTGCTCGGGTTAAGGCTGGCTCGCTTACTTCTTCGCCTTCTTTAAGTGGACAGTCGGGATGATACACAGCCGTCACATAGTGCCGTTCAACATCCTGTTTTTCAACTTTAAATGCGTGTTCAAGATGTTGATACTCTGTGCGAGCATCCTCGTACTCACGGGCCGTTAATGTCTGATCAACCGTAAATTCATCAACCGCTGTATGTACAACGTAAACGGGCTTTGTGTCCACTTCAAATGGACTCAGCAACGGAGCAATTTCCTCTGGGGCAACTTCGTCTCCTACCTTAAATCCGAAGTCTTTGCTTGTCTGCTTGTCTATCTCGGTTATACAATACACACGATTAAAACTTGCATCTCGCCCAGATGCATTTGCAGTATCCGGACTATCAGCGGAGCCGTTAGTACGTTCAGAAGAAGCATTGCCTGAAACTGCTGTAAGGCTTTCAACAGCAATACGCTCGCCTGTTTCTGCATCTAAGTAATGCCATTCCCCGTTAATCCCTTGCCGGATATCATCTCTCAATTGCTCTATCTTTTCTTCAGTGAGTTCGGTGCCAACAGTCAATGAAAGCTTAGGATGTTGCACCCGCGTCACTCGGTATTTTGGGATCACAAATCGCTGAAAGCCATATTCTATCTGTGCCCTGGCGTATTCTGCCTGAGACAGCCGGTCCCACACCTTCAAATCACAGCCGCTATCCAAGACAGCTGTGACTTGATACTGCCACGTTTTAGTATCAAAGCCTTTATAGCGCTCTGTGTTTTCCACATACTGCTTCTCACTGAGCAGTTCACCTTCACGCAATTGACAATCGGGGTGATTGACTTGTTGGACTTTATAGGCAGGACCATCAAGGTTTGCTCTGTTTTCGGTAGCTACCCAGAGTTCTCCGTCTTTTTTGACTGTCCGTCCGGGTTGGAAATCACGGAAACGCACGGTGCCGCTGGCTTTAGACAGAATTCTGCGTTGACGCGCTTCCGAAACGTCCTCAACAGCACCACCAGTGTGGAACGTTCTCATGGTAAGCTGCGTGCCGGGTTCACCGATAGATTGCGCAGCAATGATACCGACCGCTTCACCAACATTGACGAGGTGATTCGTCGTCAAATCGTTACCATAACATTTTGCGCAGACGCCATCATCGGTTTGACACGTGAGCACAGAGCGCACTTTCGCTATTCTTATGCCAAGTGCATCAATTTGCTCCGACATCTGCGCGGATATGACAGTACCCGACGGAACAAGCAGATCCCCGTTCTCTGGGTTGAGAATTTCTTCGGCGGCAGTGCGTCCGCTAATCTTAAAAGCAAGGTCGCCTCCATCTGTCGCAAACTTTTGAATGCTATTAAGAGTGCCGCAGTCTTCAGTGGTAATACGGACATCTTGCGCAACATCCACGAGTTTCCGTGTGAGGTAACCGGACGCGGCGGTTTTCATCGCGGTATCCACCAAACCTTTACGGGATCCATAAGTAGAGTTGAAGTAGTCAAGTACATCCAGACCATCACGATAAGAGGTGGTAATCGGCGGAATGAGAATTTCACCGCTCTGCTTAGCTTTCAACCCGATAATGGCACTGATTTGCATAAATGGATTCTTCCGTGCTCGTGCGCCACTATCCGCCATGATATGAACCGGGCTGAAGCCCACTACTGTTTTGTCGCTGACCTCCAACCCATCGGGATCGACATACGGATGAACCCTTCGAGAGTCGCCGCGCTCAACGAGAGCTGTCTCTAACTCGGGCAAAATTGAGAACATCGTGTGCTCAACTGCTGTAATCGCATTCAACCAGATACGAATCTGCTCGTTTTCATGTTCTTCGCGCTCGCTCACCGAGACATTGCTAAGGAGGGCATCAATTTCTGTCTGTGCTTTGCTCACCAAGGTATCGCGATTGTCAGGGGTAATGTAGTCCATGATACCGGGCGAAATGCCACTCAGCGTTGCATACTCGAAAGCGAGTTTCTGTACTTTCTCAAGCACTTCAGTTGTGGTGCGCGTGCCCAATTCGTTGAAACAACGATGGATCAGGTTAGACAGTTGTCTGCCGTCAGCTTCAGCGTTGAGGTACGGAAGACGCTGCTGGGAATTTTCATCCTCCCACTCTAAACCAGGCGGCAGTACTTGGTTAAAGATAACCCTGCCCACTGTCGTTAGAATCGGCTCCGCGGTTTTCCCATCATCCCCATTAGATGCACGGAAGAGCTGGATGCTGTCGTGCAGTTTAAGTTGACCCGCCACATGAGCGGTAATAACCTCTTCGGGCTGCGCGTAGCGACGATGGCACCACAGTTTTTCACGGAGTGCATCAAAAGCAGAAGGATCGCTTGTTGTATAAGCATCATGCAGAAGTGCTGCGTCTGCAGCGTGCTCTGGTAACTCCTTTGTCAGGAAACTGGATCCGAGTACCATGTCGAGTTCCGGAACAGCGATAGGATCGCCATGTGAGGGTTTGAGAATGTTATGACTACTGAGCATCAGAAGTTTCGCCTCAGCCTGTGCTTCTACCGTGAGGGGTACATGGACAGCCATCTGGTCCCCATCAAAATCGGCGTTGAATGCCTTACAGACGAGGGGCGGAATTCTGATCGATTTGCCTTCTACCAAAACAGGTAAAAACGCTTGAATACCGAGTCGGTGCAACGTCGGTGGACGATTAAGTAAGACTGGATGATCAGCGATCACTTCCTCTACGACTTCCCATACAGGTGAATCGGAATCAACGTGTTCAGCAAGATGCTTCGCTCGCTTAATTGTCTGCGTATGGCCATACGCTTGAAGTCGTTCGATAATGAACGGCTTAAACAACTCTACAGCCATCCGCTTGGGAATTCCACATTGATGCAATCCCAATTCAGGTCCAACAACGATGACGCTACGCCCAGAGTAGTCAACCCGCTTACCGAGTAGATTCTGACGGAACCGCCCGATTTTGCCCTTGAGAACATCAGCAAGAGATTTAAGGGGACGGTTTCCCGGACCGGTGACACGCCTACCGTGGCGCCCATTATCAAAGAATGCATCAACTGCTTCCTGTAACATCCGTTTTTCGTTCCGCAGAATAACTTCTGGGGAGCGGAGCTGTATCAATTTCCGCAGTCGGTTGTTCCGATTGATAACACGGCGATACAGATCGTTCAGGTCACTGGTAGCAAAACGTCCGCCTTCCAGCGGAACAAGAGGTCGTAAATCCGGTGGAATGACAGGAATAACATCCAAAATCATCCACTCGGGTCGCTGCCCAACTTCTGCAAAGTCAGCCATCTGTTTCAGTTGCTTGGCGATTTTAAGTTTCTTCTGCTGGCTCGTTGTTTCTTCCAACTCCGTGGTTAACTTCTCTATCTCCGCCTCAAGATCAATATCGCTCAATAATTCGCGAATGACTTCTGCGCCGGTGCCAGCACGAAACCCATCCCGGGACCCATCCCGGTACTTGTTGCTGTGTTCTATGTACTCGATCTCGGTTAACACCTGCCCACGTTCAAGAGGACAATCTGGGTCAGTCACTTCAACGACGATAAACCCCTCAAAATAGAGCACACGTTCAACATCGCGTGAGGAGAGTTCACAGAAAGTGCCGATGCGAGAAGGAATTCCTTTGAAGTACCATATATGAGAGACAGGTGCGGCAAGCTGGATATATCCGAGCCTATCTCTGCGAACGCGCTGTTGTGTGATTTCAACACCACAGCGGTCACATATCAACCCTTTGTGTTTAATCCGTTTATACTTACCACAGTTACACTCCCAGTCCTTTTGTGGTCCAAAGATAGCCTCACAGAAGAGACCCTCCGGTTCAGGACGAAAGGAGCGGTAGTTAATAGTCTCCGCCTTCTTGACCTCGCCACAACTACATGTCCCTTTCTCGGGGCAGATAAAAGAGTCATCCACTGCTTGGGCGGGATTCCGACGTTTGCAACTGGTCTTCTTCGACTCATCTTTAATCTGATCGGGCGAGGCTATCTTTATGGAGATGCTGTCAAATGCCGTGTTCATTTTTTTAACTATGACCTCCTGGGCTGCGCTCCACTACGTTACGCGCAGGTTTCTGGTTACATCTCAACTCTGCTTGAGGACTTTGGTGGAAACATTAAACGAAACCGGTAGCCTGCAACAACGGCGCAGGCGGATTTGAGAAACACACTTCAAAGATGATTACCGAATGGCTCGAAGGCTGAAGTAAGCAGTCTTCATCCTTGTCGAGGGATACATAAAGCCCAAGGGTTTGGAGTTCGCGGACCAAAACTTTGAATGATTCCGGTGTACCGGGCGGTTCAGGGTTTAACCCTTTCACAACCGACTCGTAAATCTCTCTTCTGCCAAGAACGTCATCTGATTTGAGCGTGAGCATTTCTTGGAGCGTATGTGCTGCACCATAAGCCTCCAATGCCCAGACCTCCATCTCGCCGAGTCGTTGACCCCCGTGTTGTGCCTTGCCACCCAACGGTTGCTGTGTAACAAGAGAATAAGGTCCTGTTGAGCGAGCATGCATTTTATCAGCAACAAGGTGGTTCAGTTTGAGGAAATAGACGTAACCCACCGTTACTTCCTGTGCAAACGGATCACCAGTTCTACCATCAAAAAGGATGCTTTTACCGGACTGTTTACTGCGTTTCGGGAGATCGGTCTTACCGAGCATCTCAAAGATTTCGCCCTCTGTTGCACCATCAAATACAGGGGTCGCCACTCGGATACCGAGTTCATGACATGCCCATCCGAGGTGAATTTCCAAGATTTGACCGACGTTCATTCGAGAAGGCACACCTAACGGGTTCAGTACCAACTCAACCGGGGTGCCATCCGGGAGATAGGGCATATCCTCAGCAGGCAAAATTTTGGCAATAACACCTTTGTTGCCGTAGCGACCTGCCATCTTATCGCCGACAGAAATCGGGCGCTTGCTTGCGACATAGACTTTGACGCGTTTGATGACTCCTGGTTTCAGTTCATCACCCATCTCTAACTGCTGAAGTGCTCGTTCTTTCTCCTCAGTGTAAGTGGTTATCCTGCCTTGCGCCATCTCTTCAACACGCTGGATATGCTCTCTGGCATTGGCATTGGGAACATGGATGTCTGAAAAAGTCAGGCTACATGATTTACGCGCCTGTTGATAGTCAGCATCAGAAACATGTTCTCCAACAGACAGTGTACACGCCGGGTCAAAAACAGCGGTAATGTGCCAGACGGCGTCGGCTTTCAAATCCTTGATGGTCCGGTTGAGTGATGCCAGTTCATCCGCAGTCAACCGCTGCCCGACTGCTATAGGACGTGCGGGATAATTTCTGGATACTCGCAGATAATCGGTGTCGGAGAGTTCTTGACCTTCGGTCACTGGGCATGTGGGATCAAAAACTTCCTTAATTTGCCAGAATAATTCGGCTTGTAAACCGGGATAAGCCTGACTGAAGTTCGCCCATTCTTCCTCGTTTAGTCTCTGCGTCTCAACAACAGGGCAACCAGTGGCTTCAAGTTCTGCGGTAACTCCAATTTCAAACTCAGAACGTGCACACGGTTGCAACACAGTTTGATCAGCGACTCGTGCTTCTGAGTCTTGTGTCGGAGGCGAGTCGCTGGTCAAATCTACGAGTTCATAGAAATCCCAGTTATCGGGTTCTGACTCACCGTCGGTTACCAATACACAAAATCGTGCTCCTGCTGCAGCAAGCATCTCCATCAGATGCTCGGAATGATACCCGTTTTCAGTGTCATCATCTGTAGGAGGGGTTTGTAACCCCGATTCCTCACACACAGCAATAGCAATCACACTGCTATCGTAACCGTGAAGCACAACATCAGCATTTTCTGTAGGAGGGGTTTGTAACCCCGATTCCTTAGGTTCCGCTTCCTGCAAGAATGGCTCAGTACTTCCCAAAATCGGTTTGCACACTTCGCTAAGGTATCCTGGCACTGCTGAAGAATTCGAAGGATGAACCACAATAGTAGGGATTAGTTCAGGTACGTCCGTTACCCTATAACATGCTTCAGCGATAAAAGCTTCAGAGTTTGCATCTTCGGTTACCAGGTGGTACGCATCTGCAGTGAAACCGGAAACATAAGCGTCCAAAACCCCAGCTGTCAGGATATCACCAGCATTAGCGAAGGGTTTAGCGTTAGCATCACCTTTAGTTCCATTAACCATGTAAAGCGAATCAGCAAGTTCACATCCGATGAGTGTGTTGCGAGTCTCTTCGATTTTTCGGCGACGGATAGAAGCAATCTGCTCACGCCAAGTCTCCTCAATCTCCTTGCGTTTCGATTCATACCGCAAATTGTCAGCCGTCGATAACCCTGAGTCACTTGGTGTCCAACTTCCACGACGGGAGGCACCATCCGGCTTACGGGAAAACACTTTTACATCAATGACGACACCTTCAACTCCGGGGCGTACATAAGTCGAAGCATCCCTTACTTCTTTGACTTTTTCACCAAAGATCGCGCGTAAAAGCTTCTCTTCGGGACCATATTCGCTTTCACCTTTGGGTGTAATTTTTCCGACGAGGATGCTTCCTGCACCCACAACGCTTCCAACGCGAATAATACCCTCTTCATCAAGTTGTGTGAGTCGCTGCTCGCTAACGTTTGGAATATCACGGGTGATTTCCTCCGGGCCCACTTTCGTTTCACGTGCCTCCACTTCAAATTCTTCAATGTGGATAGAGGTAAAGGTATCCTCCTTGATGAGTGTTTCACTTATCAGGATAGAGTCCTCGTAGTTGTGACCACCCCACGGCATATAAGCACACAGCACATTCCGCCCAAGAGCGAGTTCACCATTCTCTGTAGATGTACCGTCTACAATAACCTGTTCGGCTTCAACTATATCGCCCACTGCCACGATAGGGTGCTGGTGGATACAGGTGCCGCTGTTACTCCGTTTGAATGTCTGGAGCTTGTAGACATCGTAGCCCATTTCGCTGAACGTATTCTCACCCTGGTCATGATGAAGTGTTTCGCCAGTATATATGAGAATCTCATCGGCGGAAACACTTGTGACGGTCCCGGCTCGCTTAGCGGTGATGAGCGCGCCTGAATACAGCGCAGCCGGTGCTTCCATCCCCGTTCCGACAAGCGGTGCTTCTGGACGAACAAGTGGCACTGCCTGACGTTGGTGATTAGCACCCATCAACGCACGGTTTGCGTCCTCGTGTTCCAGAAACGGAACAAGCGCAGCAGAAATGCCAACTATCTGCTGTGGGGAAACTCCGATATAGTCCACTTTTTCCATCGGGAGCGACAGTACATCCTCACCACTTCGGACAGGTAACAGATGCTCAGAAGCGGCTGCATCACCGTCTCCAGTTTGTTTACCATTGCGCTGAGTCGCCCTTGCAGCAATGTGCGCAGTATCCTCACTATCTGCTGTGAGATATTCCACTGGACCTAACTTCGCATCTTCATCAACCCTATGATAAGGAGTCTCTATAAAGCCGTAAGGATTTATCCGCCCATAACACGCCAAAGAAACGATGAGACCGATTGACGGACCCTCAGGCGTCTCCAAGGGGCAGACACGACCATAGTGTGTTCGATGCACATCTCGAACAGCTGCTGTTGCCCTATCTCGGTGAAGTCCACCTGGACCAATCGCTGAGATACGACGTTTGTGCGTCAATTCATCCAACGGATTAATCTGTTGCATAAACTGTGACAGCTGGTTCGATCCAAAGAATTCTCGGAGTGCCATCATCAGCGGTTTCGGGTTTACGAGTGAAGACGGGACGACCTTCGCAATATCGTTGTCGGTGCTCAAGCGTTCGCGCGTGGTTCTGCGAATCTGAAATAAACCCATTCGGAACTGGTTTTCGAGTAGCTCACCGATAACACGCACGCGGCGATTACCGAGATGATCAAGATCGTCTTTCGGAGCAATCCCGTTGTGGACTTTAAGAAGATAATCTACCGTAGCGGCAATATCTTCGGGACGGAGCGTGCGCAAAGTCTCTTCAGGTGGCTCACCATAAACGGGAATATTCTGGAATTTTCGATTCAGTTTGTACCGTCCAACCACACCTAAATCGTATCGGTGTGCGTCAAAGAGCAGCCATGAAAGGTGTTTACGAGCGTTCTCTAAACCAGCGGGATCTCCGGGTCTCAGCGTGCGGAAAATTGTAAGCAGTGCGGCATCTTTTAGCGTATATGGCTCCTCATAGTCCGCCTGTCGGTCGCGCTCCAACGTATTACGTAAAAATCGGATGTGCTGGCAATCCTCCGCATCCAGTACTGTGAGTGCCTCAACGCCAGCCTCACCGAGGCGTTCCAGTTCTGTTTCAGTCAGCAACGTATTCGCTGTGAGGAGCACTTCACCAGTCTCTGGGTTGATAATGTCTTCAGCACAGACTCTACCGACACTTTCCTGACTATCTTGGGACAAAATCTGTTCAGCTGTGAACGCTTTGCTTCCGTAACGGGCACGCGCCCCCTCATATTCTGAATTCGTTAGCACTTGTCCGGGAATGAGTTCACATCCACTATTGTGGGTGTCCACAACACGCCGAAAAAGTTCAGTTTCAAAGCCCTTCCATTTTCTGCGAAGGTTCGTACGATCCTTATATGTAAGTTCTTGTCCAATTTCCAGTGGGCAGTTCTTATCAGTTACTTCCGTAACGCGATAACATCTCTCTACTTCAAGATCAGGGTAATCCGTGCTGGCTTGTCGAAAATCCGCAGCATCTAACAAATCACCTGATTTGAGTTGTTTTGCTGGGCCTTCTGCATGGGTAACCTGCCATCCAGCAAGCACAAGCCGTTCCGTTTTGGCGTAAAGCTTCAGGATATCCGCGTCCGACTCCCAACCGAGTGCCCGAAGTAGCACAGTAGCAGGTAGTTTTTTACGCTTGTCAATGCGGACGTAAATCTGATCTTTAGTGTCTATTTCAAATTCAACCCATGCCCCTCGATACGGGATAATTTGGGCAGTCGGTGTCCGCCCCGTCGGCAATGATTTTTCAAGAAAAATCACGCCCGGTGAACGGTGCAGCTGGCTCACTATTACACGCTCACTACCATTGACAATGAAGCTGCCATTCTCAGTCATTAACGGGACTTCGCCGAGATACACATCAGATTCGCGGATATCTACAACATGAGGTTCATCTGCATCTGCGTCCGCCTCACGTACGACAAGCATAATACGCGCAGTGAGGGATACCTGATACGTTACACCGCGTGCGACGCATTCTTGAAGAGTATATTTCGGTGCGCTAAGGCTGTAACTGACAAACTCAAGACTGTTAACCTCCGAAAAGTCGCGAATCGGAAATATTTCCTTAAACACCGCTTGGAGGCCAGTCTCCGGACGTTCATTGGGTGGGACATTTCGTTGTAAGAAGGCATCATATGCCAGTTTTTGGGTCTCTATGAGGTTCGGGAGCGGGATCCGAACTTGCGTTTTGGCAAAAGAAATTCTCTTATTTTGCTGGCTGGGCTTTTTGTTCACTGAATGAAGTCTCCCTACTTGGCGGTGGTTACGCAGTTTACAAACAGACTTTTGAAAAAATCTGCTTCTTCAACTGCTTTTTCCGTCTGAATACGGTGACATAGCATAACAGAATATTATATATTATATTTCGCGGAATGTCAAGAAAAAAAATAAAAAATCACATTTTTTTGCAATTTAATGCGATAATGTAGGATACTGATCCCCAAAATCGCAATTTTTATAGAATTCTATCGCAATAAATGAAGCGTTGATACGTTAAACGCAATTCGTTACGCTCGATGAAATTGAAGTTCACACTCTCAAGGATCAGGATGTGGATTTTAAGGTTATGCGATAGATTTTGGACTATGGAGGATAACTTGGGAGCAATCACAACACCGCTACCAGTTAAAGCAATTATCGGCGTGCTGACAGTGGAACCCAGTCTCCTACCAACCGTTTATGCAGCACTGACACATCGCCTCGGACCCATTGATTACACAAGTGAATTGATGCCTTTCACGAGCACAACCCACTACGAGACTGAAATGGGACCAGACGTCCAACGACAATTTATCAGTTTTGAAAGACTTATCGATGCCGGTACGCTGGCAGAAATGAAGTTGTTCACAAGTAACGTGGAGCAAGTTTTTGCTATAAAAAAGTCCGAAGGAGACGCGCGGCGTGTCAATTTGGACGCGGGTTACATTTCCTTGGCAAAACTGGTGCTTGCGACAACGAAAAACCATGCCCATCGTATCTACCTCAGCGATGGTATTTATGCCGAAATTACACTCCGCTTCTACCGCAAAACGTTCCAACCGTTGGAGTGGAGTTATCCCGATTACCGGTTACCAACATACATCGCGATTTTTAACCACATTCGCGTAATCTATAGGAATCAATTAGAGGATGAAGAAATTTCTTAAAAAGATGCAAGGTCTCGGATCCTCACACTACACAAAAATGCTGTTCCTCGTCGTTCTCACAGGTGCATTTTTGGCATGTTCTATATACAGCGTAAACGTCGAATCGACACACTCGGATGTGCGCGCACGAGCGCGCGACATCGGTATCCAGATCGGTACCATTCCAACCGGCACACACAATGCCATCACCGACGTAGCGGGTGTGAAAGTCGGACACGTCACTCTGAACGAAGGCGATTCAATTCGTACGGGTGTTACCGCCATCCTGCCGAGTGATGATATTTGGACAGCACGCCTGTTCGGCGCGGCACATGTCATTCACGGCAACGGTGAAGCAACCGGCATCGCCCGCATCAATCAAGCCGGGTGGATTGAATCTCCCATTTTGCTCACAAATACACTCAGTATCGGGGCAGTCCATGACGGTGTTGTGCGTTACATTGTGAAACGGTATCCAGACAACAACATTGTGCTGCCAATTGTGGCGGAGTGCTACGATGGTGGTTTGAACGATATCAGCGGACTCCACGTCACAGCACAACATGCGATTGAAGCGATTGAGAACGCCACCGACGGTCCCGTAACCGAAGGAAGCGTTGGCGGCGGCACCGGCATGCGATGTTACGGTTTCAAAGCCGGTATTGGCACCGCTTCTCGCGTTCTACCTGAAGAACGCGGTGGATGGACAGTAGGTGTCCTTGTTAATTCCAACGGGGGGCGTCGTTCACAACTCCGAATTGATGGCATCCCTGTCGGTAGGGAAATTATCGAGTCCACGCCGAAACCCGGTAGAGATGGCTCATTCATTATTGTTATCGCAACGGATGCCCCACTGACACATCGTCAATTGAGGCAGTTAGCGATTCGCGCTACGCATGGACTTGCTCGCACAGGTACGCCGAGTACTGACGGTAGTGGTGAATTCGTCATCGCGTTTTCCACCGCGAACATTTTTCCAAGTCGGACCGAAACCGGCACCTTCCAAATCCAAATGCTCGTAAACGGACAGCTAAATTCACTCTTTCAAGCAGTTATTGAAGCCACAGAGGAGGCTATCGTCAATTCCATGACAATGGCGACCACAACCACCGGACGCAACGGCAGAACGATGTACGCTATTTCGTTGGCGGAACTGCAAAGGGTGATAAAAGCACACGGACGTTGAGATACGCTAAGTCGAACCGATACGACTTACATCCGGAGCAAGAGCCGACGGCACGACTTCATAGTGTGAAAATTCCAACGTAAATGCCCCACGTCCCTGTGTCATTGAGCGAAGCCGCGTTGTGTACTGAAACGTCTCTGAAAGTGGAATAAAGGCATTGATGACGATTTGTGTCGATTGCGACGGACGTCCTGTATCGGATGCATCTTGGGTTGTGCTCTCATTAATCTGTGCCCGACGTGAATTCAGGTCCCCAATGACTTTGCCGACATGCTCATCAGGAACAGTAATATGCATCCGCATAATTGGTTCTAACAACAAAGGATTCGCCTTTCTGGTCGCATTTTCAAACGCCAAGACTGCTGCCGCTTCAAACGCTACTTCCGAAGAATCCG
Organism: Geodia barretti; assembly: GCA_030341885.1. Classification (NCBI taxonomy): domain Eukaryota; kingdom Metazoa; phylum Porifera; class Demospongiae; order Tetractinellida; family Geodiidae; genus Geodia; species Geodia barretti. The sequence goes on along the minus strand of CASHTH010001059.1, from coordinate 7,474 downwards.
TTGGATGGTAGGAACCACCCGTGAGTGTGACCTTCACGTCCTGCATCGGATATCCGATGCGGGGACCTGTCCCCATAGCACCTTCCAATACCTTCTCAATGAACGGGACGTACTGTCGCGGGATCTGAGTTTCATCTGTGTTATCTTCAAACTGAAATCCTTCACCACGCGCTAACGGCTCAACCGTTAGCAGTACATCACCGTATATACCTTCTTCATCTGTTTTATGGATATGTGTCCCGCGAGTCTCAGCAAGCGCGCTGATAGTTTCACGATACGCTACCTGCAGTTTGCTTACCCGAGCATTGACCCCGAATTCGCGGATCATGCGGTCTGTGAGAACCTCTAAATGGAGTTCACCCATACCAGAGATAATCCGTTGTCCGGTCTCTTTGTCGATTCCCACAGTGAAGGTTGGGTCCTCGTCCATCAATTTTTCGAGCGTTTCTTCCAATGCATCAGCATCGCTCGCTCGCTCAGGTTCAATGGCAATTGAGATAACCGGATTGGGGAAAGTGATGGATTCTAACAGGATAGGCTCTCTCGGATCCGTCAGAGTATCTCCGGTCTTGGTATCTTTAAGTCCAACGAGTGCAACAATATCACCGGCGTAAGCTGTATCACAGACCGCCTCTTTATTGGCATGCATCTGTAAGATACGGTTAATCCGCTCCCGTTTTTCGGAACGGACGTTATAGACGACCTCCCCACGCTTGAGCACACCTGAATAGATTCGACAATAAACGAGTTTATCCACCGTTGGATGACTTGCCACCTTAAACGCCAACGCTGAAAACGGGGCATCGTCATTTGCGAGGCGTGTTACTTTATCCTGCTCGGCGGATGCGTTTTTCGCGCGCTTGGAACGCGCGCCACCAGAAGCGAGATGTGGCACAGTCCCTTCAATAGGAGGAACGTCAACAGGGGAGGGCAGAAAATCAATTACCGCATCCAATAGAGGTTGAACGCCTTGATTCTTTAAAGAACTGCCACAAAGTACCGGGAAGAGTTTCCCTTGCAATGTAGCTGCGCGGATAACCGTTAGTAACTCGGCGTGGGTTATTTCTTCACCACCCAAGTATTTTTCAAGCAACGCCTCATCTTCGACAGCGACACTCTCATAGAGGACTTCCCGTGCTTGTGCCACTTCATCCTGAAATTCAGGGGGAACCTCTGCTTCCACATACGTCTGTCCGAAGTCGGTTGCATCCCAGCGCATCGCTCTCTGCGTCACGAGATCGATAACACCAGCGAAATCAGCACCTTCACCCATCGGTAATTGGAGGGGTAGTGGGTTAGCACCTAACTGTTCCTGCATCATTTCCAGAACGCGAGTGAAATTTGCGCCAACTCTATCCATCTTATTAACGAAGATGATGCGTGGCACATCGTAGCGTTCGGCTTGACGCCAAACCGTCTCTGACTGTGGCTCGACCCCACCGACAGCACAGAAAAGGGCAATCGCGCCATCCAAAACTCGCAAGGATCGTTCCACTTCCACTGTGAAATCGACATGTCCGGGTGTATCAATAAGGTGAATTGCGTGTTCTTGCCAGAAGCAGGTCGTCGCGGCGGCAGTAATTGTTACGCCGCGTTCTCGCTCCTGCACCATCCAATCCATCTCAGCAGTGCCATCATCCACCGCACCGATCTTATGCTTTTTACCGGTGTAGAAAAGAATCCGTTCAGTCGTCGTTGTTTTGCCAGCATCAATGTGCGCTGCAATGCCGATATTGCGCACGTTTTCAATCGGGTATTCGCGTGCCATCTTTTCCTTACAGGCTTGTGCCTACATGCTATTGTTCCATTGAAGAACAACACCGAGTAAGCCGGGGTTCCACTCCATGAGGAGTTGATATGCTTTTGCTGCATCTTCTCCGGGGACGCGATGGCTAATCAACGGAATAACGTTGAACCGTTTCTGCGCGATGAGCGATAACAGCAAGAAACTGTCCTCTTCAAGCGTCCAGAAATTCGGTGAGGACTCTTGACGCGGGCGGATAGAATTGTGTGCGCCGTACAGAATGAGACCTTTTTTATGCACATCGCGATAGAAGTTCACACTCGGTGTTTCCCCACGAGTACTTGCCAACAACACCACCCGCGCGCACCCTCCCGCAACACCTAAAGCGGTGCTGATTGCGTCCGGGTGCCCAGTCGCCTCAATAACAACTGCGGGGCCATCGCCTTTAGTGGCATCATCTAACTGTTCGGAGAAATCAGCATCTTCTGGATTGAAGGTGTAGTCTGCTCCGACTGTTTTAGAGATTTCAAGACGACTATCGGTGAGATCTGCCGCAATAAGCGGCAGTGCACCACTCAGTTTCGAGAGTTGCATCGCCAACAAGCCGATAAGTCCTTGCCCTAAAATCAGTGTCGCTTCGCCCAATTCAATCCGCGCTTTCCGGACACCTTGCAATGCAATCGCGCCGAGATTAAAGAAAACTGCTTCTTCAGCAGGCACATCGGCGGATGCTATCTTTAGCAAGCGACTCGGCGAGGTCACAAAGTGGCTGGTATGTCCCTGCGTTGAAGCGACGCGGTCACCTACTTCACAATCAGTAACTGCCTTTCCAACATCTACCACCCTGCCGATATTACTATAACCCGGACGGGTTGGGTATCCCCCTTGTGCATTCGGGAGTCCTAATAAAAACGCGCGTTCCGTACCGGGACTGATGAGTGTGCATTCTGTCGCAACAAGAACTTCATCATCTCCGACAGGCGGCAGCATAAACGTCTCAACGTCAACTTTGGCGCGATCGGGCCAAACAACCCGTTGTGCTTTCATCCGCAATCTGAACCTCTTAATACAGTAAAGGATAGTTGTTTTCGAGGAGTATACCACAAAAACAACTATCCGTCAAGCATTAATCCGTGAACACACAATATAGTTGTCCACTGTGTTAATTATCTGTCTGATGTGGGAATCTTTATTGTCACATACCCTCCACCTTGTTCATTCGGCGACTTGACATAGAGAAGCACCTGCTTTTTCTGTTCGTTTGTTAGTCGCTCCGCAAGACGGGAATATGTCTCAAGGTTGTCAATTGATGTCCACTCCATTTCTTGAATGAGAGATCCGGGGACGATCCCTTTTTTCTCTGCAATGCTCCCGGGTTCAACTTGTGTTACAATTACGCCCTTTTCGTCTGACGCGTAACCGTAACGCTCAACAATCGCGGGGGTCAGATTTTGGACATGAAGTCCGGCAAACGCTTTAAGTTCATTAAGCTTTTGCCGTAACCCTTTAACTTCTGACCGAATGTCTTCGGTTTCTGCTAACTGAGCGTTGAGTTTGGCAATAGCCTCTTCGGTCCGTTTGCCCAATTTGACAGTTAACCGTTTTTCTTGATTGCTTTCTCGGATCACTGTTACCTCAACAGATTTACCAATCTCTGTTACCGCCACAACATGCATCAGATGCTTCGGGTTCTGAATTGTTTCGCCATTAAATTCAACAATGACATCCGAACGTTGGATTCCAGCTTTTTCTGCGGGGCTATTTTTGCTAACTCCACTCACATAAGCACCGCGAGGTGCATCAAAGTTCAACTTTTTCGCCAAATCAGAATCAACAGGTTTCATTCCAATACCGAGCCAACCGCGCTCGACTTTGCCGTGTTTAATAAGTTGTGGTAAGACCTGTTGTGCCATTTTACTCGGCACAGCAAAACCGATACCGATATTTCCCGTGGAAAAACCACCGGTGGCAATCAATGTATTAATTCCAATCAATTCACCACGGATGTTAATCAATGCACCGCCGCTGTTCCCTCGATTGATCGGCGCATCCGTTTGTATGAAATTACCGTACTTGATACCGCTGAAATGTCCGCCAGCTCGCCCTTTCGCGCTCACGATTCCCCGTGTTACAGTTTGAGACAAATTAAGCGGAGTTCCAATTGCAATCACCCATTCTCCAACTTCAAGCTGATCCGAATCCCCAAACGGAAGGGTTGGAAGTCCTTCAGCGTCAATTTTGAGGAGTGCCAAATCGGTGCCGCTGACCCCAGTCCCGGCGGCATCGCGTCCAATTAACTCCGCTGGATATTCTTTTTCATTTGGCAAGGTAACTGTAATTTCATCGCTCCGCTCAATGACATGGTTATTGGTAAGAATATAACCATCATCACTAACAATTACACCGGATCCAATACCTGTAACAGGCTCTGGATTTAGATTCCGCGGTGCGCGTTCTCCAAAAAAGCGTCTGAAAAGCTCATCGCCGAAAAAGTCTCTAAATCGCTTTTCGTCCTCGGGTGACAATCGCTCTCTTTGTGATTCCTCACGTCGAGCCCGTTCTGTTTTTGTTGTAATTTGCACGACAGCAGGTCGTGTCCGCGCTACCAAATCAATAAATGCTCGATTTGCACGTTCCAAGTGCAGAAAATCTTCTGATGTTTGAAGTGTGTCATTCGTCTGCCCGATGGCAGTTTGCAGTGTGAACTCATTTGTATCCCGGTCAATGATAACCCCCGCCGCGACAATGAGCACTGCTAAAACCAAAATCATCCCTACAGGGTTACGCAGTGTAGTTCTGAGTCTGAACATGATATAAAACCTCCGATGTAATTTAATGTTAGGTCCGATCCTGGAGGCGGCCGGAACCATCTATTTTTTATTTTTTGAACTTACGTCCTAAAGACACACCTATTGGATAATAAAGTTGCAAAAAAGTTGAAAAAAAAGCATCGTGCCCAAGAAAATCTATTCATTCCCTACGTGAAATTCGTTCCACATGCTCACGAACGATTTGCTCGGGACATAACCGAATAAATAGCCATGCACTGGGCACAAGAATCACAAATGCCCCGATGAGAAGATCATCAATCCGACCAAATATAGGGATAAAATCGAAATCGAGCGGATTCACCAAGTAGGCAACAGCGAACGCAACTGCTAATAATTCAGCAAGGATGAGGATCGCCTTCCGATAGATAGGGACGCGCGCATCGCTAAACAGTCGCCACGCCAATTTGACGAAATTTGGGAAATGAAGGAGCAGGCGGAAAAGTCGAAAAGAGCCTGGTTTGTTACCGCCGAAGAAAAAAGAATTCATAATACTTTAAAGTTTATCAAAATCGTTTTTTATGTGCAAATTAATTATTTTTAGGATTTACGCATTTCCTCTTGAAGTCCCCCTGATAAGGGGGATTTAGGGGGTTAAATAACTTAAATAACCGACCTGTTGTGTGAAATATATTGCTTCTTTACGCAATTTGCGTAAGTCCTGATGGTGAATTCTATAGATAATACCATTTCTAAAAGTTTATATCGCATTAGCATTAACTGCACCGTCCACCCAGACCCGGTAGGTGCGGTTTCCTAATCGCACCTGGCATAACCAAAAAACAGTAGACCCTTTTAAGAGAAATCGTCAATCAGAATTGGTATAAGTGGACCCTTCAGTAAGTTGTAGACCCCAAACGCCTCCACCGCCGCTGGCGAGGTTTGTAACCTCGCCTCTTTAGAGCGTCTCAGTAATTGTAGGTTTTACCATAGTTCCGAAGCGTTTGGTTTGTTGGGTTTCGCTATATCTATTTTATATGAACAGGTCATCGAAAGGCAGAATCTGTTTTGAAACATGATAGAACTTTCTTTTACCGCTCAACCCAACCTACAGAAACCAAACTTGAATCCTTATATCGAACTCACGTTAATTTACTTAACTTGACTGCTATGTCTTTTTTTGATATACTATTCGCCAACAAATAGTATATGCCAGACAGAAGGAGTGATTATGGCAACACAAAAAACGCTTTCAGCGCAGCAAATCGCCGCGCAGCTTTATACTGTTCGAGAGTTTACCAAAACCGAAACTGATATCGCCGAAACGATGAAAAAGGTTCGGCAACTCGGATACGAGGCGGTGCAATGTTCCGCGCTGGGTCCAATTGAACCCGCCGCACTGAAAAACATTGCTGACGGTGAAGGTATCAGTATCATTGCGACACATACAAGTTACGAACGGATGCGTGACGAACCACAATCTGTTATTGACGAGCATCAATTGTGGGGATGCAAGCATGCCGCAATTGGCGGACTTCCCGGCGAATACCGGACTGCTGAAGGATATGCCAGATTTGCGAGAGAGGCATCGGAAGTCGCGGCGCGCCTTGCTGAAGGAGGTTTGACGTTCTCCTATCATAACCACAGTTTTGAATTGGAACGCCATAACGGGCGTACGGGGTTAGAGATTCTGTATGCGGAAAGCGATCCGAATTACTTCAAGAGTGAACTGGATACGTACTGGATTCAGCACGGGGGTGGCGACTCAGCAGCGTGGATTCGCCAATTAAAAGGACGCGCCGATATCATCCATCTCAAAGATATGGCAATGCAAGGCTCTACACAACGTTTCGCAGAAATCGGTGAAGGCAACCTTAATTGGGCGGAGATTCTGAACGCTTGTATCTACGCAGAGGTCGAGTGGTATATTAGACATTATAACGATTAATTGCAAGTTGTCATTAGTCTATGTTAGAATCTTAAAAAGTATTATTTTTGAGGTAGACCCATGACAAGTTATCAAGACCTAAAGGATAAACCGAAACGATTCCATTCTTTGACAGGATACACGCCCGAAGAATTTTCTGCGATCGCTCCCACCTTTTCTAAGTGTTTTTTTAGAGTTTGTCGAAACAAACACACTGGATGGAGAACGCCGAAAAAAACGGAAGTATTGCTCGTATAAAAATAGTTTCTTACCCAGTATTGAGGATAAGCTGCTGTTTATTTTCATTTACCTGCGAAAGGCAGTGACACAAGATGTGCTCGGTGAACTCTTCGGTGTGTCTCACCTGTAGCGATAAATGGATCCACCGACTTTTGCCCATCGTCAATCGTGCTTTGGCAGCCCTTGGGGAGTACCATCTCGAGAGCCAGACCCCTCAACTTTTGATACGCCTGGGGATACTTCGTCTGACAATCAAGTTTCAAATCATTTTTTTTCAGGATAGCACTGAGCGTCCGATACAACGTCCCAAAGACCCACAAAGACAAAAGGCTTATTATAGTGGTAAAAAGAAACAACATACCCACAGAATAACTTGGTCATTGATGCTGCGTGCAAAGTTGTGTTATTGACACCCCACTTGTGAAGGCAGAATACATGACAAGCGTATCGCTGATGCCACTCGTTATTGTCTGCCAAATGGTAGTACTTTGTTTCAAGATTCGGGTTTTCAAGGATTTAGCCTTCAAGGAATAAACATCATTCAACCGAAAAAGAAACCCAAAGGACGAGACCTCACGCTTGAAGAAAAAGAGAGGAATCGTCTTATTTCATCCATCCGTGTCCGAGTCGAACATGTGATGAGTGGTATCAAAAGATACCGCATCGTAAAAGATAAGCTGCGCAACTGGAAAAAAGGGTTTAGTGATTTAGTTATGGAAACATGTTGTGGGTTACACAACTTTAGATTAAACTTCCGACCTTGGTGTTATAAGACGACTATTGATTAAACCATTA
>CASHTH010001057.1:0-10431 GCA_030341885.1 Geodia barretti | reverse complement strand
TTCGCAGAGGCTCGCCCGGTGCAGGAGCGCTCGGAGCAACGCTAGCCAGTCTTCAACCTCGCCTGGAGGAAATCGCAAACCGAGTATCGGAGGTTTTGAAGACCCACCAAGATTTCCCCGGGATGTACCAGATCAGCCGACAGTTCCCCGAGTTTCGAGACGTCTTGAACGGGCGATTCAACGACGGAGGGAACGATCCTGGGTACAACGAGCGAGTTCATCTCCTCGAGAAGTTGATGTACGTGGCGGGTACTCTGCGGGGCCATGTTGAGTTGGTACTGGAGCAGCACGCCTACTGGAGAGCAAAGCTATCAGGGGAGAAGTCATCGAGACTGGCTCGCAGACTCGACTTTGATCTAGCTGTCGACCCTGCGGCAGTGGGAGAGGAGCAGTCGGTGAACGAGACAGCTCTGGCAGCCAAGGACTCGCTGCAGAGAGAACTTCCCTCCTCAGACCAGACTTTCAAAGGTAAGGTAAATGGGGGTAACTTCGGACACTGGGTAATACACGGACATAACTCGCTATTCAAAAACAAGAGAAAGATTCACATATGTATATTTCACTTGATTAAAGCGCTAACAAATCTTCCTCCCGTTTTTTGGCACAGTGAATAATTTCGAGGCTGGTGTTTTGCCCCATGTCCAGAGTTAACGCCAATTGCCTTATATACCCACTCTATAAAAGTCAAGGGCACACTGGGACTGATAATTAATACAGTGATATATATGGAGAAAACATTCACGATTGGCCTTTGTTTCGTCTTCATAAGCATTAGTGTGGGATTACGTAGAGAGGTGTCTTTATGGATTCAAATCAATTAATTCTTCACAACACCACAAAATGCTACTGAACTGCAGGGCCTATATGTATAATAACTTTGAGGGGGGCATTATTCGGTTAGCCCGAAAACTCTGGAGCACACTTGGTGTTTATGAAACTATCCCAGTTTATAGTGACACTGAATTGTTTAGTGTTATTCCACTTACAGTCTGCAGTTCCAATAGCTATATCCACGCTCTAAATGTTCCTGCACTTGCAGGACTCAGTGTAGAATTGCCGTGTCAAACTATGTACAATAGCTAGTGTCATAGTGAATGTCAAATGTGTGGTGTCCACAGTTTCGGTGAGTCTGCCTCAAGAGCTCCATGCAGCTCTGGCCCACATCTGGGAGGAACAAAAGTTCACAGACGTGGACTTTCTCGTCAGTGGGCAGGTGGTCCCGGCCCACAAGGCAGTACTGGCGTCTCAGTCCCAGTATTTCGAGAGCATGCTCTACGGGAGCATGAGAGAGGCGGCCATGGATGAGGTGGAGCTAAAGGATGTCCCAGTGCCTGCCTTCCGGAAGGTTCTGCAGTTTGCGTACACTGGATCTCTGGACATGGAGAATGTGGCACTCCAGGTATGTACACTGTATGAATTGAAATGGAGCCTTAAATAATATTTTTGTAGAAGATACTGTGAATTATAGAGCAACTGGATAGCATTACCATACAACAATTGGTATATACTAACACATGAAGTTATATATCCATGCTCAAGAATCCATCATGCATGTGAAAACTACGAGGTAGAATGGCAAAGGCACAACAAACAAATCACTACACCCGGGACAAGTTGTACAGGACTGTTTTTTATTTTATTAAAGACCCAAACTGGTCCCTTGTATTGGTTGCTGAGCTATTGTTTACATATACCTCAGAGCATACTGGAGGTATCGTCAGTGGCAGACAGATTTGGATTCGTGTCTCTCAAAGAGGCTCTGGGAGACCAGCTCTCACAGAACTACATCTCCCTGGACACCGTCCTCCTCCTACTAGTCCACAGCGACATATACCATCTCCAGCAGCTCCACAGCAGCTGTGTGGCGTTCATCGAGAATAAGGAGAACTCGGTCAAAGTTCTGCAGCATCCCTCCCTCCTCCACCTCCCGATGGAGTCCCTGGCAGCCGTCATCTCTCGCGACACTTTCGTGGCTCCTGAAATCGAGATTCTTAGAGCCGTCCAGCGATGGAAGAAGCGGAACGCTAAGGAAGTCAAGGAGATTAGAGAGCTGCTAGAGTGCGTCAGGTTGAGTGAGTTTTCATCTCCGGAGCAGATCTTCAAGGAGGTGGAGCCAACTGGTTTGCTGGACTCTCAAACGATCCTGGCTGGAATCAGGACCATTTGCAAACCCTGCTTGACCGAGATGAGACCACGGGGAAAGAAAGGTAGCTATTCAACAACAACATACACCTCATATCAAATATATGTTCCATTTGGTGAAATATGCGGTGATAGGAAAGTGTACTCAGCGTGTTCTCCCCCTCTCCTCACTCTCCTCTTTCTCCTTCTTGGTTTCCCTCTCCTTCTCTCCAACAGAAAGCAACAACAACCTCTTCACAAAACCCAGGGTTGTCTTTGACTCCACCACACCCCCAGCATTTGCCCATCAACCAACTCGCCGACAACAGCACCGTTTTCAAGGTCCTCCTCCACAGTGCTGTGTGGCCGACACGGTCATATTGCTTGGGGAGGGTGGTGGTGTCTTCTACGGTCCACACAGATACTCCATGATCATTGCACTGGACGACCTGTACATCATAAACTGCCTCAGCATAAAGGTGAGCATACCGATCACATACTTTGTGCTATACTTTGTGCTGTAGCACATAATTATTAATAGTTCTTGTCCTTTGGACGACTTTGAGCACATGTTGATGGTCTTAAACCCTCAGCAATCAAGTGACTTTATGCATGTGTCAACAGCAAGGTAGAACGGCAAAGGCCAAGCAAACAAGTCAAATACACCATACACCCAGGACAGCTCTCTTTTAGAAGAGCTCATGGTTATCACTGTGTGGAGGTTTCCATTCTTTATGACTTATATATAACAGGGGCTATCCAAGTGTTTCTGATGAGCAGCAGACTAACAAGTGTTTCTCCTACGAAGTCAGCATCTCCAGAGACAAGCAGTCGTGGCTCAAGCTTTTCGACTATTCCTCGTTTGCCTGTTGGGGGACCCAGGACCTACTCTTCCCTCGGCAAGCTGCCAGGTAAGAGAGTTAACTAACCTCGAAAATTAAAATGTATATGTCTATACTTTGACGTTAAGAACAAAGTCCTGGGAGGTGTTTCTGAAATGGGTTTTACTGTGCGCTAATTGTGTACTAGGTTTCTGCAGATGGAGCTAAAGTGGAAGGAGGACAAATCCGGCCAGCTTCCTCTCCAGTTTTCATCTTGCTGCTTTGCTAGTGACCCCAGACCGTTCTCCTTCCTGGCCAATGGAGTCATCGGTCAGGATTTACCTACCCTTTAAGTGTGGATTTTTGCAACTTGTGCAAATGTTTACAGGACAAGTTCATTATAAGCATCTCCCTTGTGCCTCTACTTACAGTAATGCAAAAACAGCTGTTGTAATTTTGCCTAACTACAATCATTGGTCCTTTAAAGGTGTACGCAATGTTGGAGCTTTTGCAATACCACAAACATCTGTCTTTGGCTTCTACTTGAAAAAAAACCTGCATGCAAAATACCACAGCCTTAATAGTGTAGCAGAGTGAAGTGAGAATGTGCATCAATAGCGGTTCTTCTCTCTATGCAGCACCTCAGTATGAGCGTAGTGTCGTGAGTGTTTCATGGAGTGAGGGAGGTGGGGAGAGACAGACAGCCATTGCTCACTTCAGACAGCCTTACTCTATCTCCTTCCTAAGGTCTGTGAAACACCACTTGACAGTAAGATATAATATACTAGCTTTTGAGGGGCAAAGTTCTCTAAGGTTCAGTAACACTTTGTGAAAGTTCTTTTCTTATGAGACTATCCATACAGCAGGACAAGCAATCCTAGAATACCCTGCTAAACTATACGCATGTTCTTGTCTTCATCACTGATCCTATGCATCTGCAGGTTCAGTTTGGAGTGTTCGGACCAGGATGTTGAGAGTGTGGACATCGGTGTGAGTGTGGGGCTGTTGGAGGCAGGGAAAGAAGAAGAAGGAAGACAGAATGTCAACAGTGGCGGGAGGACAGGCTTGGGTCATGTGCCATTTGGTGGAGGTCTTGTAACCCCGGCAGGAGGTGGAGGGTTGTTTGGAGGTGGAGGGTTGCAGTTGGGTGGTGTGGGTTTAGGTTTGAATCAGCCGGACACTGGTGCTGCTACTCGCCAGAAAAGGTTAAAAGGAGAAGTCAAACTGGAGGACTTTGATAAGGCTCAATTGAAGTGAGTTTCCTTGTCGTCATGCTAGAATCTGAGATGATCATGAGGTAAACTGTAATTATCCATCCCTTATAGCTGCCCTCTCAAGCTGGAGATGAAGGAGAAAACTGTCAACTATGTGGTGGTTGAAATCAGAAAGATACACAAAAAGCATCCAGCAGTGTCATCTACCACAGAGCCAGCCTCTTCTGCCAGTGGGTCATTGCCTTACAACCCAGCCACCTCATCTGGAGCAGCCAAATTGATTACCCCTCTACCTGACCCGCCCACTACCACTTCTCAGAGACCCACTCCAAAGCCAAGAGGGAGTGTGGGGGAGGCAATGGGTGGAGCTGGAGCAATGCATCCTACACTAGTTTTTATACCTACTACATTCGGTGGAACAATGCAACCTGGGAGAAAAATGAAACTTGGGGGACCAATCACACCTACATTCGGCAGAACAATGCAACCTGAGGGAACAATGGGACCAATGAAACCAGCACTAGGTGGAATAGGTCATCCACGCATCTCTCAACACTGTGACATACAGGGACTACAGCCAATGAAACCACAATTATTGGCACAAGTTGTGCCACCTGATTATGCTGCTACAGCTCAGCCACCCCAGCCCCCTCAAGACTACGAAACTTCTAGGCCTGCGCTTTTCAAGATAGCGAATGTGGTGGTGAAATCGTCTAAATAACTGCTTCTCGATGCCTGTTAAGATTGTGTTTAGCTATAATATATACATGTACGTGAGTCTTGGACAAGGTGTATATCAAAAGCGTAAACGTATTTTTTAAAAGTGTGCACAAGCATCATCTTATGTATAGCATACCGCATTACAGAATGTCCCAGGAAAATGTGAGTTGTGGATGGCTTGAGGTATGACAGGCACAATGTCAGGAATGTATAGGCCAGATCAGCAGAGCAAAGACTTCAGAGAAACAGTCCAGGAAAGTAACTCCAGGAATATGTCAGGAATATTACTGACAAATGAAGCCTCATGCAGTGGAAATACCCACATATTTGGCACATGTACTAATGCCTATGCGAATGTTTCTTGGGAAAGCATGCTGGTGTACTACAGACGGTAAGTGTGTGCCAGTTGCATAACTCACCACGCAAGAAGTTGGACTATGTCTCGCAGTGTGATAGCTGGTCTGGTTCTGCTGCTCTCAGCCACCTCAGTGGTTGGCACAGGAGGTGAGTGACTGAGACACTGATACATAGCTACACAGATAGAGACACACAAGATGTTGGTGGAGGTATTATGTAGCGACCACTGCAGATGCTAACTCTACTGAGTGTGTGAGTCAGCAGGAGCTGGCTGCTGTGAAGGCAGAGATGGAGAGGAGAGTGGACCAGCTATACTCACAGCTACACTACTGGCAGAGTGTAAATGTTGACAACATTTATCGAAACTACTGCAGCTCTTCCAATGACTCAGGTACAGTCAAGGCTGAATGTATAGCGCAACTATAGCTGTGGTAGCTAGCTACATAGCTGATGTATAGGCTCTCTTGTACCTCCTGTAGTTACTGAAGACAGGAAGAATTGTGGAGAGGATTCAGCTGTGATTGCTGTGTCAACAGTATCTCTCCTTCTGATTGTCAGTCTCACCATAGCTCTCGTGATCCAATGTGTGCTCATCATCAGAATGAGGAGCTTCGGAACAAAGAGCTCCAAGAATGAGAGCGACCAGATCTATGATGAGATTCCTGCCGTTACTAAGGCAACTGATGTCCACGTCTCACTTAATGATGCCTATGCAATGGCCTCTCTCAGAAAGAATAGTAACAGCTCGATCTAAAGTGATTGATGGAACAACACTACCATCACATTAATTGTGTATTGAGCAGACTGTTCATGTTATATTTTCCCTTGTTGTCTCATATGATCAACCAGCTGATGATGCTACTTTTATTACCTATCAGGAGTTACAATAATTATCTCTTACATTTGTTTTATGAGTGAGCATGTGCCCCTGTCTCACTTAATGATGCCTATACCATGGCCTATGCCACCACAGTGCTATATATAGCACAGCTGTTGAGGGTTGCCTTTGCCTTGTAGATTTGAGCCCCTGCCTGCTGAGCTGCCCTGGTAGCTCAGTGGGTAAGAGCACTCTGCCTACACTGCTGAGTGTCATGGGTTCCAATCCAACCCAAGGCAGCTATTTATTTTTTAAAGAGTTGTTCTGGGTATAGTTGAACTGTTTGCCTTTGCCTTGTGGCCACGTTGATGTAACAATTGAGCAAGAGCATGTCACTGTCACAACTAGGTAGATTAGTTGGCTGAGCTACATACACACAGAGACACACACACACACAAGATGTTTGTGGAGGAACAGCTATACCACTGCATACGGCAATGACTGAACTTCTGAGTGTAGGAGCTGCCTACTGCAAGTACTGTATAGTAGCTGCCAACCAAATCTCACAATGTAGCAAGAACCAACATGTGTGTAGGATAGTGTGACACAGAGTTTCCCGTTGAGAGAGCATTTTTGTATCCTGGCCAAATTTTAATTAGTGAAACTCACTATAACATACTGCATTACGGTTGAGTCAGGGAAACCACCACCAGTGGGTATGCAACGCAAGTTCAGTAGCTACGGCTTGCACTGTGCTATGATAGCTAATCGCTAATCTGGGTTTACTGTTTTCTGAGATATTAATACACAGAGAGAGACACACACACAGCGTGTTGGTGGAGGTAGGTGTACCAATCCAGATGCAATGTCTGACTGACTCAACCCTCTACACCTGTGAGTATAGTAGCTTGCTATACGTGACTCACACTCTCTGCCAGCCAAAAGCCCCATTAGTACTTCCAAGAAGTGCAGTATAAGAAGCAATCCCGTGTGTACTGTAAACAATACATTCCTCTCTTAGGGAAAGAACCCAGCACCACTGTATCTTTGCCAAATTTAATAATAATATGCTTCCGTGCTTCCAATATTAAAGTCACTATGACACTCTGTATCAGGAAAAAGCACTACAGTTTGTATGTTACGTAGTTCACTGTGTCGCACTGTGATGATAGTAATAGCTGGTCTGGTTTTGCTGCTCTCAGCCACTTCAGTGGTTGGCACAGGAGGTGAGTGACTGAGAGGTAATACACAGAGAGAGACACTTGGAGGTACATACTACTGCAGATGGTGATGACTCAACTACTGATTGCGCAACTGAGTGTGTGAGTCAGACGGAGCTGGCTGCTGTGAAGGCAGAGATGGAAAGTAAATTTGACAAGCTACACTCACAGCTACTTTACTGGCAGAATATGACTGTGAACACTGTCAACGATCACTGCTCCTCCCTCGGTAGCAATCCAGAGGTTAACTGCATTCAGTTGATCTTTAACCGATTTTTTGTCTCAAAGGTCAAGTTAGTGAAAGTGCAAGCAAGGTGGCTGGAGAAACAGTCTTGGTATCGACTGTTTTCAATATCACTCACACCAGTAAGCTGTCTTAAACAAACTGAGGTTTTTTTACACTAACTAGGTTGTGTTTTGCTCATGTCACCAGCATCTGCTGGAGGAACTTATGCCTGCATAAGATTGTGTCGTCCCCTATGCGTGAACCTCTACTAGATCTAGGCTGGGCTTTAGGTAAAATATA
Organism: Geodia barretti; assembly: GCA_030341885.1. Lineage (NCBI taxonomy): Eukaryota > Metazoa > Porifera > Demospongiae > Tetractinellida > Geodiidae > Geodia > Geodia barretti. Next base: position 2,635 of record CASHTH010001057.1, on the reverse strand, counting down.
GGGTATGATTAATAACACAAAGAAAGATTGGCAACTACACATTGTGTATAGCTAAGAGATTGATAGTTTTTATGTATCCCACAGATGATGATATAAAGGAATATCTTAACAAACGGTTGGAGTCACTAGAAGAGACTATAGTTCAACAACAGTGTGTTAATGATATAAAGTCATACCTTAATGTAAGTTTGGAGTCACTGGAAGACACTATAATTCGACAGCAGACTAATAAAGACTTTGTCGACCCAGCACACAATTGTAGCCACATTAGACATTGCGACCCAGGAGCTACTTCAGGTAATGGTTCAAAGCATAGCATACCCAGTTGTCAGAAATAAATGAACACAGGTTACTACTGGCTGCAGAGCTCCCCTGACTATGCAGTGAGGGTGTTCTGTGATATGGAGAGGGTGTGTGGGTGTGATGAGGGGGGAGGAGAGTGGATGAGAGTGGCCGATATCAACATGACTAGACCCAATGAGAACTGTCCAGCAGGGTTCAGAAAGGTCACTGCCTCCGGCAAGACAATGTGTGGAGGTCAGAGTTCACGCTGCATCAGTACCACTTTCGGCTCACATGGACTCCAGTACAGTCGAGTGTGTGGGAAAATCATTGGCTACCAATTCGCAACTACAGATGCATTTGGTATAACTGGTAGATCTATTGACACTATCTTTGTTGATGGCATAGTCCTATCTCATGGCTCTCCACGTAACCACATCTGGACTTTTGCTGCTGGACATGGTCAGTACAAAACTAATCGAAATGGCTGTCCCTGCAATGGTGCTTCCTACAGTGGAACTATACCACCATATGTTGGCAATGATTACTTTTGTGACAGTGGACACCATGATACAGGCAATCCACAGACCTACTTTACTAGCGACCCACTCTGGGACGGTGCTGGCTGTGTTAGTGGCTCCTGCTGTACCTTCAACTCTCCTCCGTGGTTCTGTAAGAACTTGTCCACACCAACTACTGATGACATTGAGCTACGTCTCTGTCTGAATTCGGATGTTACTAACGAAGACACACCTTTTGAAATAGTGGAGCTCTATGTTCAGTGAGCTGGCCACTTGTGACTCGAAACTCAGAATATATACTATAATTAGTGGTGTGAGTATTTACAGCTCTCATAAAGTGTTGTTTTAATGAATGACAATTGCTATCGTATGCATACGTTGATTACACTTTTACCTATTTGCTCACCATCACCGACATTAGGATCATTTTAGAAGTCGCTCTCCACTTTGCAAGATCCTTGCTGAGAGTTGCTAGTTTTGGGGGCCACTCCCCCACCACGTCACGTGATTTTTCAGACCGCATGAAACCTTGGACTCGCTCACCAGTGGGGATAAAGAGAGTGTTGCCAGCACTGATGTTGCACTTGTAGCACTTGGGGACTTTGTCTCCGAAGAAGATCTCGCTCTGGTTCGAGGACTTGACCCACTGCTCATAGCGCAGGAGGTTCTCCTCCATCGGAGGAATGAAGTAAAATACCTTCTCTCCCTGAATTCAAACAACAGACTACTATATACCTACACTGTTTCTTATGCTGTATAGTAGTGTCAACCTTGAATAGTTTCCCAAAGCCCAAAGTTTGTGCTTCAAGTATGCCTACGTTCTTTCTTTCCTTTACATAGCTGTATTTTGCATGCAACAATTAGCAGGTCGCCACGTAATCCCTACACGCTCATTTTCAGACACATACAACGTACATATCCCTCAATAACATGCTTTACACAGCATCAAGACATCAACTTCTATTTTGTAGGTGGAGGAGTAATACCGGAAGGAATTCCTCATCTAGACCCATAGAGTGCAACCCTCGGGCATTATGTCACACTGTGCCAACTCCATAGGCATTACAATACACACCACTAACTAAACCCAATGAGAACTGTCCAGCAGGGTTCAGAAAGGTCACTGCTTCTGGCAAGACAATATGTGGAGGGCAAAGCCGAGGATGCATCAGTACCACTTTCAGCTCACATGGACTCCAGTACAGTCGAGCGTGTGGGGGAATCTTGGAATTCAGTATGCCAGCCCAGATGGATTCGATCCATATGGTCTACTTCTCAACCTTCCTGAGTCTACCACGGATGACATAGAGCTTCGTGTGTGCCACAATGGACCGGAAGCCTACAGCAAGTACTTGACACACACTCTGTATTGTAGCTGCCAGCCAAATATCTCACAATGTAGCAAGAACCAACATGGATAGTGTGACAGAGTTTCCTTTTGAGAGAGCATTTTTGTATCCTGGCCAAATTTCAATTAGCAAAACTCACTATGACATACTACGTTACGGTTGAGTCAGGGAAAACCACCACCAGTGGGTATGCAACGCAAGTTCAGTAGCTACGGCTTGCACTGTGCTATGATAGCTAATCGCTAATCTGGGTTTACTGTTTTCTGAGACACTGATACACACACAGAGAGAGACACACACACAGCGTGTTGGTGGAGGTAGGTGTACCAATCCAGATGCAATGTCTGACTGACTCAACCCTCTACACCTGTGAGTATAGTAGCTTGCTATACGTGACTCACACTCTCTGCCAGCCAAAAGCCCATTAGTGCTTCCAAGAAGTGCAGTATAAGAAACACTCCCCTGTGTGTACTGTAAGCAACA
>CASHTH010001055.1:0-22031 GCA_030341885.1 Geodia barretti | reverse complement strand
CGATGACAGCCGGCGCCCGTCCTTTTTTCGCCCTTCCCATCCTGTACGAGCTGGACGACGTGGCAGCCCTCGCTCAGCGGCGCGTCACGGTGCAAAATTACCAGGGGATGCTCACCGAGAGCTTTGACACCCTGCGCGAGGACGGCGCCGCCAATGGCCGTCTTCTGGCGCTGAACTGGCATCCCTGGCTGGTCGGTCAGCCCTTCCGCATCGCCAGCGTCGATCAGGCCCTGGGTCACATCATGGGCTCCGGCGCGGTTTGGGCGGCCACCGGGTCTGAAATCATCGAGTGGTACCAGTCTCAATCCCATTGACGGAGTGATCGGATGGCTTCCTCACTGATTCGCGGCAAGCACCTGCTCAGCCCCTCTGGATCCGGCGGCGCAACCACCGTACTCTACGATGCGGCGGTGTATCAGGAGGACGGCGTTATCAAAGACGTTGGCCCCTGGCAGTCACTCCGGGCCCAGTACCAGCCGGATGTTGAACTCGGCGGCCTGGACTACGCCATTATCCCCGGGCTGGTCAACTCCCATCACCACGGTCGCGGCGTAACCACTCTTCAGATGGGCACCTGCGACGATTGCCTGGAAATGTGGATACTGGCCGGCTGGGGACGTCGTCCCTACGACCACTACCTCATGACCCTCTACACCGCCCTGAACATGATGGCGTCGGGCACCACCACCGTGATGTACAACCACCCCCAGACCGCCGCGGCCACTCTGAAAGAAGATGTGGATGCCGTGCTACGGGGTTTCCTGGACGCCGGTATGCGCGTGGCATTTTCCAGCTACCTTCGCAACCAGAACCGGGTGGTGTATGGCGATGACGGCGCTTTCCTGTCCGGGTTGCCGGCAGACCTGGCCGACGACGTACGCCGCTATCTGTCCGCTGCCGATATGACCGACGACGATTACTTTGCCTTCTTTGATGATACTTACCACCAGTATCATGATCACGAATCGGCAAGATCAGGGTGCTGCTCAGCCCAGCCAACGTGCAATGGAACTCCGACGAGTTTCTCCAGCGCACCAGAGAACACGCCGCCCGTTATCAAACTGGCATTCACATGCACCTGGTGGAAAGCGCGCCTACCAGAAGGACTACGGAATTCGAACCTGGGAAAAACGCCGGTGGAACATCTGCGGGACCTGGAATTCCTGGGCCCTGAGATTTCCTTTGCTCACGCGGTATGGCTCACCGAACGCGACATCGAGATATTGTCCGAGGCCCGGCTCCACCGTTTGCCACAACGCCAGCTCCAATCTGCGCTCAGAACGGCATCGCCCCGGTCAACCCCATGCTGGCCGGTGGGATCAACGTAGCCATAGGCACCGACAGCACCCGCCATCAACGACGATGACGATCTGCTGGCAGGAAATGCGACTGTCAGCAAACTGCAACCGTCCAAACCCGGCATCGGCGCCCCCATAACCGTCGACCAGGGTTCTGGCAATGGCGACCGCCAACGCGCGGTTTCCCACCGGTTTCGCCGGAGACATCGGCGTGCTCGAGCCTGGCCGCCGGGCCGACCTGGCGCTGATACGTCTAGACAGGCTGGAAAGCCCCTACTGGACCCCCGATACTCCTCCGTTGGAAGTGGTCATGGCCGAGCCAGGTCGGGTGATGTGGCTGCCGTCATCGTTGATGGCGAGGTGTTGCTGCAAAACGGCCAGCACCAGAGGGTCAACCAGGACGACGTTGCTCGCGAGTTGCGCGAACAACTGTCCCGGCCCCTGGAACCCGCGACGCTGGCCACCCGCAGGATGGCAGGGCGGCTTTCGCCCTACGTCGAGCGGTTCTACACGAGCATGTCGCCCGCCGGTGGACCGCCATCGGCCGGTACTCCCCATTACGTTTTCAACAGCCGCACCTGATACCCGGACGCCGCGGCCACGTGGCTGAAAACCACTTTGTGATCGCCAGCCCAGCGTGGCAATCTCGCCGGCGGCAAAAATAGCGCGGAGGAAATGATGGTTCTGGAGATTGAATCAGCCCAGGGCGCCATGACCGGCGCGCGATATATTGAAAGCCTGCGTGATAACCGCGAGGTCTGGCTGGACGGCGCCAAAGTAACCGACGTAGCCAGTCATCCGGCCATGACCGGCATGGTCCACGAACTCTCCCGCATCTACGACCTGCAACACTGTGAGCCATACCGGGACCAAATGACATTCATTTCCCGCGACACGGGCAACCGTTGCAGCCTTTCCTGGCTCCTGCCCCGCACTCCGGATGACCTGAAGCTCCAGCGGCGCCACAGCGAGATCTGGAATGAAGAATCCTGGGGCCAGTTGGGGCGCAGCCCGGACATTCTGGCGCCCCACATCCTTGGCCTCTACGCCATCCGCGATGCGCTGGGGCAGGTGAAGAATCCCAATTGCGACTTCGGCGAAAACATCACCAATTACTACCGGTACTGCGCGGAGAATGACCTGTTCCTGACCCACGCCCTGGGCGACCCGCAGGTTGACCGCAGTCAGCAGCCCCAGAACGAAATCCGAGCCGACGGGGAGACGGAGGTGGCCCTGCATGTGGTAGAGGAAACCGCTGATGGCGTCATCGTTCACGGCGCCAAGCAGCTGGCCACCGCCGCCCCCATCAGCAACGAAACCTACGTGTCCCTGTCGGCCACCTTCGTACGCCGCTCCGACCCCCGGTTCATCCTGGCTTTTTCAATTCCCACCGACAGCCCCGGCTTGAAGATCCTATGTCGGGAACCGGTGTCCCAATGGGCGGGCAGCTACGGCCATCCATTGGCAGCAGTGTACGACGAACAGGACGCCATGCTTTTCTTCGATAACGTGCTGGTGCCCTGGGACCGGATTTTCATGCTCTACGACTCGGCCCCACTGCTCCAGCGGCTCGGCTCCGAAGCCAACTTTCGCGGTTGGAGCAACCTGTGCCGCATCCACCAGCGCATGAAGTTGATGACCGCTGTCGCCACCCTCATCGCCGAAGCCATCGGTGTGATCGAGTACCGCGAGGTCGCGGCCAAGCTGGGCGAGATGGCCACCTACACCGAAATGTGGGCTCACGCCATGGACGGCGTGGAGCACAACGCCTACCCGGCTGACAACGGCCTGATGTCCCTGGGTTCAATGTCGGGCATGAACATCTACTTCGCCCAAACATCGGCCCGCATGGTCGAGCTGCTGCGGGAAGTTTCCGGATCCGGCATGATCATGCAGCCCAGCGAAGGCGACCTGGCCAACCCGGAATTCCGTCCCTACCTGGACCGGTACATGCCCGGAAAAGGCGTCGGCGTGGAGTACAAGTCTCGCCTCTTCCGTTTGGCCCACGACCTCGCCGTCTCATCGTTCGGGATGCGGCAGGAGATTTACGAGTACTGGCACGGTGGTGACCCCAACCGCAACCGGATCAACCTGCTCCGCACCTACGACCAGACCGACATCACCGAACGCATCAAAACCCTGATTTCCAAACCTCTCCGGTCTTAGGGTGTAACCGCCCGCTTACCGACTATCCCCAGGTGGCAAAGCCCATCGCGCAGCCGGTGCCAGCCGGTGAGCGATAGCACGGCACGTAGTCCACTATGTCCATGTCCAGATGCTCGGTGGCTCCGGTCACCACTATCCAGTTGCGTATTTCGGAGCTGCCGGAGTTTATCTTCTCACGGGGCAGTGCGGACAACTGCTCAACGCTCTTGGCCTTCATACCCTGCAGCGCCTGGTGGTCCAGCTCCTCGTCCACCACAAAGTGGCTCAGGCCGCCGGAGGCCAGGATGCCCACCCGGATGTCCTGTGGCCAAGACTCGATGGCTGATTTCAGCGCCTGTCCCAGGTTGTAACACCGTTTCGGCGTGGGCTGGTTGGGCGGGTAGTACGTGTTGAGCATCACCGGCACGGTGGGGATCGTCGCCTCGGTCATCAGGCGGCTGTAGACATATCCAAAGGCATGACCGATGCCGCCCTTGGCCCGTCCTCCCTTGTTTGGGTCCAGGAAGCTGGACACTCCCACATCGAACTCATCGTCCATCAGGCTATCTATGATATGCCGAGCCAACGCGGGGTCGGTGGGCGCAATTCGATCTTCGGTGGCATAGCCGATCAGCAGCTGATTGCCGGTTGACGGGCCAGCCTCGTGACCGGCTACTTTCACCTGGTCGCCCCAATAAACGCAGAAGGCGGGCATGTTGTCGTCCAGCAGGTACTCGTGCTGGTCATCGCCAACCATCACCAGCACGTCCAGTCTGGCGTCGTACATCTTTTTCGACAGATGTGCGATGGCCTTCTGGTTCTGCCGGTGCCGCTGCTCAAACTTGGCCTGGGTGATCTCTTTGGCAATATGGTTGGTGTCGATCCGGGCCAGCAGGTCCTCGTAGTTGGAGGTGATGCCGTCGGTGCCAATCAACTCAACGTGGCCCTTATCCCGCTCGCCGCGGCCGGCCCATCCGTCCGCCGGGGTGCTCAGTTGGGGACTGTGGGAAGATGCCAAACCCAAAACTAGCTCTGCCATTATCCGGCTCCTTTTGCGATCTGATATTCGATCGGTCTTCTCAACGCTGCGGTTTCGCGGCGGCTTGGCGAAACGCCGGCCCTTGAGGCGCGGCGCTTCAAATTCAAACGGATAATTACCATGAAGCGAAAACTTGGGTGACCCCAACCGCTGCCATAGTAAATGTTCAGAGTTGAAGGTAGTATCCTGGCCCCAACCTGTCTTTCCCGCGAACGCGGGAATCCAGGAAGCCGAGGATCAGCAACATTGCGGTTAAATGGCGTCTCTGGATTCCGGCTCAAGGCCGGAATGACGGAGTGGTATGGAAATCACACGTCGAGTGTGAACCGTTACCTGCCATATTCACCCTACCGCCGCCGTTTCCAGATAGGGACTCACTACTCTTGCAACCTCGGCCACGGCCCGGTCGATTTCCTCGGCAGTGGTAAACCGGCCCACCGAAAACCTCAGGGTCCCCATCGCGTACTCCAGGGGGATGCCCATCGCCTCCAGCACGCTGGAAACCTCCACCCGGTCGCTGTGACAGGCGGCGCCCGCCGAAGCGGCCAGGTCTTCCATCTCCGCCAGAACGGTATTCGCCTCCACCCGCCTGAAGCTGACGCTGGAGGTGTTGGGCAAGCGCTTGCTGGGGTGCCCGTTAATGCGTATCTCTCCAAAGACCGCCGTCAACCCCGCTTCCAACCGGCCGCGCATACTTGCCATGTGCCGCTGGTATTGGGGCAGGTTGTGTTGGATCAATTCGCACGCTCGCCCCAGCGCCGCCATGTGGATGACGTTCTCGGTGCCCCGCCCGCCAATCTCCTTCATGGCCCGCTCCGTGCATCTGCTTCTCCAGCGATATCCCGTTCCGGATGTACAGCGCCCCAATACCCTTCGGGGCGTAAAGCTTGTGTCCCGCTATCGATAGCAGGTCCACTCCAAGATCATCCACGCGCGCCGGAATCTTGCCCACTGACTGGGCGCAATCGGCATGTAGCAACACCCCGTGTCGGTGGGCTATCTCGGCTATTTCCTCGATGGGCTCTATCGTTCCCACCTCGTTGTTGGCGTGCATGATGCTGATGAGCGTTGTCTGCGGCGTAATAGCCTCTTCAACCTGCCCTGGGTCAACCATTCCGTATTGATCCACCGGCAGATAGGTTACGCGGTAGCCCTGGGCCTCCAGGAATTTGCACACTTCGATTACGGCCGGATGTTCCACCGCCGAGGTAATCATGTGGTCGCCACGGCTCCGGTTGGCGGACATCGCTCCCTTGATCGCGTAGTTGTTGGACTCGGTGCCGCCGCTGGTGAATATGAGCTCATCAGCATGGCATCCCAGCATTTCCGCCACCTGGTTGCGGGCCACGTTGACACCCTCGTTGGCGTTGCGCCCGTAAAGGTGGCCGCTGGATGGATTGCCGAAGTGCTCGTAAATGTAGGGCAGCATCGCCTCGGCTACGCTGGGATCGACGGGGGTGGTTGCGTTGTAGTCCAGGTACACCGGGTTCATGGGCGGATTCCTGCGGGCATTAGCCGTATAAATGTCATGGAAACTTTGGTTTGTGGCGCCTCTGGTTCACAGAGACGGGTAGCAGACACAGTGCGGGCCATATCCCGCCCGATACTCCACCGTTCCAACCAGCCCGGGCCGTGGCCACGGGTCATGCCGGCGGCAGCGCTCCGTTGACCACCGATCTTTGCGTCTGGAATGTCCGTAAGCCAAACACAAAGCCCCGGCGGGATGGCGGCATCATAAGCTGGCCTTCGGACGACGGTCAAGCCACTCGGCAATCTCGCCAGGGCAATCGCATATTGATTCTATTGCTCTCGTCTTTCCCGCGCAGGCAGGAATCCAGTGTCCAAGCCTATTGGAGACCGTGGCAACCGACCCCACCCGACGATCTGTGCGGTAGAATACGCCATGCCGGGGGGCGCCGGACACCGCCCCGCATCCAGGGTCTCAGGAGGTGCATCGTGAAAAGCAGCGCGGCCACCGTCAACGAGTATCTCGACGAGTTGACTCCCGAACGGCGTGACGCTGTCTCGACCGTGCGCGAGGTTGTACTTGCCAACCTTCCCGCCGGGTACCAGGAGGTGATGGACTTTGGGATGATCGCCTACGTGGTTCCGCTGGAACGGTATCCCAAAACCTACAACGCCCATCCCCTGAGCTATGCGGCAATCTCGTCCGAGAAGAACTACGTATCGGTCCATCTTATGGGGCATTTACGTGGACGCCGACAGCGAACGGTGGTTCGTTGATAGCTACCAGGCCACCGGCAAAAAGCTCAACATGGGCAAGTCATGCGTCCGCTTCAGGAAACTCGACGACCTGCCTCTCGACCTGATCGGAGAGGCGGTCGGCCGAACCTCGGTGGATGAGTGGATTCAATGCTACGAGACTGCGCGTTCTACGAGGCAACGCACCAGATCGACGCAGAGCTAGGAGGCGTTGCAGCATGAGCGCGGCACACCGCGAAACGAGGCCCTTGCCCAACAGCTATTGGGTCGTCTCCGGTCGGTTTGCGGCGGGAGAGTATCCCGGGGCCAAACAGCCAGCGCGGGCTGCCGCAAGATTGCAGTCCTTTTTTCAGCGCCGGCATCGATCATTTCATCGATCTTACCGAGGCCGGGGAGTTGATGCCCTACGCGGAGATCGCGATGCGGGAAGCCACCCGCATTGGCCGGGATGTTGTCTACGAGCGGCATCCAATCGTTGACCTGAGCGTTCCCGAACGCCCCGAACAGATGGACAGCATCCTCGACGCAATCGACGCCGCTCTCGATGACGACAAGACAATTTACGTTCATTGTTGGGGTGGAGTGGGTCGCACCGGCACTGTTGTTGGGTGCTGGCCTGCTGGTCGGCGCGTTGCAGGGGTTGGATCGGGAATTACTCCTCTCCCCGTCGTACTGTCCGGTGGACGGCCGGTGGAGTATAAACCCGTTGGCGGACAAGATTGCGGCCATCGCCGACGGGTCGTTCCAGCGCCGGAATCCTCCGGAAATCCGCGGTACCGGCTACGTCGTCGATGCTCTCGAAGCGGCGCTGTGGGCCTTCCACCATTCCAGGGACTTCGGCGAAGGGGCGCTGCTGGCCGTCAACCTCGGTGACGACGCGGACACCACCGGCGCGATCTACGGCCAAATCGGCGGGGCATATTACGGCGTTGAAGCAATTCCGTCAGAATGGCGGCGAATACTGACCATGAGCACCGAAATCGTGGCAATGGCCGATAAACTCTTCGACCATGCCCAGCAGGCCCCGCCGCGATAGTGGTCCAGCCTGCTCTCCGGCATCGCTACCGATGTATCCGCCCGCGGCTCGAAATTAACCCGTCCGCTGGTAGCGTACCCGGTGCGGACTCGCTACTATGTGCAACAAAACCAGCACGATGTTCACGGAGGTGACGCTATGCCCTTTGGAGGAAACGACTGGTTGGCCCTGAACAAGGAAGAAATCCTGGAACCCGAACTTCCCATTTGCGATCCGCATCATCATTTTTGGGACTTTCGCGACATTCGCATCCCCTACCAGCGATACCTGCTCCACGAACTCGCCGCCGACATCAACAGCGGGCCACAATTTGCGCTCAACGGTGTTCATCGAGACTCGCGCCATGTACCGGCAGGACGGCCCGGAAGAACTGCGTTCGGTGGGTGAAGTGGAATTTGTGCAGGGGTTGGCCGCCGCCAGCGCCAGCGGACTCTATGGGCCGTGCCGGGCGGCCGCTGCAATTATTGGCAACGCCAACCTGCGACTCGGCGCCGCTGTCGAGCCGGTTCTGGATGCCCTCCAGGCCGCCAGTCCCAATCGCTTCCGTGGCATCCGCCAGGGCGCCGGTTGGGACCCGCATCCCGACGTGGAAGATCGGGCCGAGCGGGGTCTCCTTGCCAACCCCCAGTTCAGGGAAGGCGCCCGCGTATTGGCCAGCAAGGGCATGTCACTGGAAAGTACAGTGTTTTTCCCCCAGTTGCCCGAACTCGTGGAATTCGCCAACGCCGTGCCCGATCTCACCATCGTGCTGAACCACATCGGAGGTCTCTACCGCACCGGCTCCTACGGCAACCGCGACGACGAGGTTATTCCCGCTTGGCGCGAGGGCCTTGCCGCTGTCGCCCAGTGCCCCAATATCGTTCTCAAGCTGGGTGGGATTGGGCAGCCTCGCTACGGCTTCGACTGGCACACCTGGGACATTCCCATCGGATCGGAAGATCTGGCTCTCGGGCTCGGCCCCTACATGAACTATTGCATTGAGCAGTTTGGACCCAACCGGTGCATGTTCGAGAGCAACTTCCCACCCGACAAGGTGTCGTACTCGTACCACGTACTCTTCAATGCGTTCAAGCGGCTATCCCAACAGTACTCAGCGTCAGAACGCGCCGATCTGTTCCACGACACCGCAACCCGCGTGTACCGCATCGACGTCTGAAAACGCGCCGGCTTGCGACTCAGTTTCTGTCCTCGCCCGCTTCCCTATCCCCTCAAATCAGGAGAAGTGAAATGCCCCAGCAAAAGAGAATCTATGTCGGTATGCACGACGGCGTTTGCGCCGTCTTCAGCCAGGATGGCGGCAAAACGTGGCAACAGGGACCGGTCACGCCTCTGGCGCACGCCGCGGCCCGGTTGACTTCCAGTCCCGCTGCTCCTCAACGGGCGTACCTCGCCGCGTATGAGGCCGGCGTGTATCGAACCGATGACGGTGGGTTGACGTGGTCCCATCTGGACTCTTACCCTACCGACTACGCCCATAGCGTGCTGGCCCATCCCGCCGAGGCCAACACCGTCTTTGTGGGCAGCGAACCGGCGGCCGTTTTCCGCTCATCAGACGGCGGGAAAACATGGGATGAATTCGGAGGCTTTCGAGCCGTGCCGGAGTCTGCCGAATGGGGATTCCACTCGCCCACCCGAGACTCCCACGTTCGCGACCTCCGCGTCGCCCCCAACGACCCTAACTGCCTTTACGCCGGTATCGAAGTCGGAGGGATGGTGTCCTCCCACGATGGCGGGGCAAGTTGGACGCAGTTGCCGGGTCTCGACGACGATATCCACTGCGTGAACCTCAGCGAAAACCGGCCCAGCAGCGTTTACGTCGCCACGGCCAGCGCTCCCTACCGTTCTGACGATGGCGGCAGTGAGTGGGAGTTGATCAACTCAGGTCTTGACCGTCGCTATACTCTGCACATAGCGGCGGCTCCCCAGGACGCCGACCTGGTCTTGGTTACGGTGTCGTCCAACGCAAGGCGTAGCAGTCCCCAGTTCTACCGCTCCACCGACGGCGGGCGCAGCTGGCAGCTGGTCGCCGGGCTCGGCGAGGGCGAGAACCCGGAGGACATGGTCGTCGCCTTCGAATGGGACCCCCAGGAGGCAAACAAGGTGTACGCCGGCACCGATGGCGGCGGGCTGTTCTGCAGTGAGGACAGCGGCCTCAGCTGGCAACCATTGCCAGTCAGCCTCACGACCGTCGCAGTAGGCGCAATGGCGGTGGCTAGCGAATAAACCCCTGAGACGTGGCAATCCCGTCCGGCCCCACCGGGCCGTTCGTCCTGAGCCCGTCGAAGGACATCCCCTCTCCCTTGATGGGAGAGGGTTGGGGTGAGGCTGACCCGCCCGTTCGTCCTGAGCCCGTCGAAGGACCCCTGTCATTGCGAGAAGCGCAGCGACGCGGCAATCTCGCTGCGCCACCCCCCCCGTTCATCCTGAGCCCGTCGAAGGACATCCCCTCTCCCTTGATGGGAGAGGGTTGGAGCCTGCCCCGTACTTGATACGGGGGTGAGGGTGACCCGCCCGTTCGTCCTGAGCCCGTCGAAGGAAAACCCCTCTCCCTTGATGGGAGAGGGCTGCGTGGGGGTGACCCGCCCGTTCGTCCTGAGCCCGTCGAAGGACCCCTGTCATTGCGATCAGCGCCTGCCACCGGGCAATCCCGCCGCAAACCCCGGCCCAATATCCTGTCCATCCATGTGAATCCCGGCTGCATTGGGTGTATATAATAGTAGACCGTTATAAACATCATGCTATTTGCATCCAACATCAGCAAAGCCTATTCAAACAGGACTCTGTTCAGCGATCTCACCATAAGCGTGGCCGCCGGAGACCGCGTCGCGCTGATTGGGGCAAACGGTTCCGGTAAGACCACACTCTTGGACATTCTGGCCGGCGATACGTCTCCGGAAACCGGCAGCATATCCAGGCAACGCAACGCCACTATCGGCTATCTCAGGCAGGAACCTGCCACGTTTGCCGGCAAATCCCTGCTCCAGGAAGTGTTGGACGCCAGCTCCGAGGTGATTGAACTCACCGACCGGATCAACGTCACGCGGGAAGCCCTGTCTTCGGAGGCCGACCCCGAAAAGCAGGGCGATCTGCTGCAACAACTGAGCCAGCTTGACATGGAGCTGGAGGCTGCCGGCGGGGGCGACCGGGAGCACGAAGCCAAGGCGATCCTCTCGGGCCTGGGATTTAAGCAGGGCGACTTCCTCCGGACAATGGGCGAGTTCAGCGGTGGCTGGGTCATGCGGGCCGGACTGGCCCGGTTGCTGTTCCGAAAGCCCGGTCTACTGTTGTTGGACGAGCCAACCAACCATCTCGATCTCGATGCCAACCTCTGGTTTGAGAAGTATCTGGCCGCATTTCAGGGTGGGGTGATAGTCACCTCCCACGACCGCGCTTTTCTGAACCAGGTGGCAAACCGGATTCTTGCCATCGAGCCCGCTGAGGTGGTGATCCTCAGGGGCGACTATGACGATTACCTGGTCGCTCGCGAGCGTTCCCTTCAGATCAAGCAGGCGGCCGCGGCCAGACAGGAGCGCCAGTTACAGAAGCAGATGCGCTTTGTGGAGCGCTTCCGCTCGAAGGCAACCAAGGCCAGCCAGGTGCAAAGCCGTTTGAGGCAGCTGGAGAAAATAAAACCCATCGAGTTGCCCCGGGCGACCAAAAAAATCCATTACTCGTTCCCACAGCCTCCCCGCAGCGGCGCCGAAGTCATCTCACTCACCAATGTCAGCAAGTTCTACGGCGACAATGTGGTCTACCGCGGCATGAACCTTTCCCTTACCCGCGGCGATCGCGTCGCCCTGGTCGGACCCAACGGCGCCGGCAAAACGACCATGTTGAAAATGCTCGCCGACGTCCTGCCGTTTGACGAGGGGGAACGCAAAACCGGCCACAACGTGGTTACCGCCTATTACGCCCAGCACGTGCTGGAGCTCCTCAACCCGAACAATACAATCATCGAGGAGTTGCAACAGGCGGCCCCCAGGGAATCGGAGCAGAACCTGCGTACCACCCTGGGCGGATTCCTGTTCAGCGGCGACGACGTCAACAAGCCGATATCGGTGATCTCCGGTGGGGAAAAGGCGCGCGTGGCCCTGGCCAAGCTGCTCCTCCAACCGAGCAATCTGCTGCTGATGGACGAACCAACCAACCACCTTGACATCGCTTCCAGGGAGATCCTTGCGGACGCGCTGGGGGACTACCACGGCACAATATGCCTGATCACCCACGACCGCACCCTCATCCGGCAGGTTGCCAACAAGATCGTCGAAATCGATGGCGGCCGGCCCACGGTTTTCCCCGGCGACTACGATAGCTATCTGTCCCGCAAGCAGGAAGAATCCGAAATCAGGAACACCAAACCCGCCGTCAATGGATCATCCCCCACTGCGCCAGCGACGGGCGCCGTAAGGACACGCACCGGCAGGCCGCTCCGGGCCGAAGAGGAGCAGCAGCGTTCTCTCGGGAGAGAAGCGCGCCGGCTGGCGTCGCGAATCGAGGAGATCAACGTTTCGTTGACCAACCACGAGGCGCGCATGGCAGAGATGGAAACCCTGTTCTCCAGCCCCGACGAGTTCGGCGATCCCATTCAGCTTGCGGCTTACGGTGAGCAGTACCGCGTGCTCAAGGAAGCGGCGGATTCGCTGTGGGACGAGTGGGAAAAATTGTCTGTGGAGGCGGAGAGCATCGACAGCAAGCTCACGGCGCTGAAAACCGGATAGGCCGGTGCAGTCGGGTTTCAGACTGCACCACTGCCCTCAATCGCTGTCCGGCGAACCCTCGCCGCATCACCTACGCGACATCGTCCTTCATGCTGTAAATCGCGCCCGGCCGGCCGCCCTCCGGCAACCCCAGGGGCAGGTGGACATTGAGCAGGAAGGGACGCTTCTCTTCGTCCACAATCCTGAGCCCCTGCTCGATGGCATCGCCAATGGTTGCCTCGTCGGTGGCGTCCATCGCCTCCACGCCGAATCCTTCGGCGAGCTTCACCGGATCGATGTTGTCCAGCACCACGCCCCGGTACTCCCCGGTCTCTTTCATGTCGGCGTTGGCGTTGGCAAAGGAACTGGCAACGATGCCATACGCTCCATTGTTGGAGATCACGTACAGCACCGGAATGTGGTGGCTGGCTGCCGTCCATAGCGCCGAGTCCGAGTAGTACAGGGACCCGTCGCCCACCAGCCCGACCACCGGCTTGTCGGGGGCGCCCAGTTTGGCTCCGATGGCCGCACCCACTCCATAGCCCTCCGAACCCCCGGCGGGGCGGATGTACTGGTTGTTTCCCAGCTCGCCGGAATTGTGGAGAAGGTCCTGACCGACGGCAAATTGCTCGATCGTTACCAGGCCGCCGCCACGCCGCTCCAGGGTGTTGTCCAGGGCGTCGGCGAGAACGAACGGACGCACTCTTCCCTCTTGGGCAGAAATCCTCTGGGCCGCGTCCCTCCTGCGGGCGCGCAGAGAAGCCGCTTCCTCACGGGCCCAGGCCCGCCGTTCTGACAGTTCGTCGTGCGACGACTCGGTCATTTCCAAAAGACGTTGCGCCGCGCGTTTTTCGTCGGCCAGCACCGCCAGATCAAGGCCGGGAATGTTCTCCAGGTTCTCGGCGTCCGAACCCACCGCGATAGTGCGTTCGGCATTGAAGAACGCCGCGTAGTCGTCGGCGGTGCCCGCGCGGTTATGACGCACGCCCCAGCACAGAATCAGGTCCGGGTCGATGTCCGGCGCCTGTTCCAGCCTTCTGCCCCCACAGTGCAGCGGATGTTTGATTGGGACACCCCGCAGGTCTCCCACTACGGGGATACCAAACCGTTCTGCCAGCGCCGTTACTTCCGCGTCGGCGCCGCTCTTCCAGATGCCATCTCCGGTGTAGAGCAGGGGTCGCTTGGCTTCCCGAAGAGCCCTGGCGATGGCTTCCACGTCGGCGTCCGATGGGTAGCCGCTCCGTAGCTGCGGGATTGGGCCGTCCATAATATTCGCGGAATACTCGGTTGGCCCCAGCAATCGGTCGTAGACGGCCAGATGCACCGGCCCCACCGGCGGGGTCATCGCCACCCGGATGGCGCGCTCCACCGCAGCGGGCAGACCCTCCGGCTCGATAACCGTCCAGTTGGCCTTGGTCAGCGGTGCGCTGATGGCTGTAGGTCCGGCGTTGTGGGACACGTCCAGGCTGATCAGATCGGCAAAGCTGCCGGTGTCGCCCGCGAATGTGATTACCACCACGGGCAGACTGCCGGTCCAAATGTTGATGAGCTGCCCCATGCACTGTGCCAGACCAGCGCCCAGATGCACCACCATCACGGCGGGGGCCAGGTTCGCCTGCGTGTATCCCCCAGCCATTGCCGTAACCGCACCCTCGTGCAGACCAAGAATGCCGTGAATATCCGGCCGGGAGTGCAGTTCGTTGAAGAACAGGGCCTCCCGGGAGCCCGAATTGTTGAATACGTACTTTACGCCCAGCGCCGCCAATTGCTCCACCATGAGCCGTGAGGCATTGGCCGTCATTTGCCGTGTCTGCATTCCATCACCCTTTCGTTCCCAGTGTGTCGCCCGGTGCCGGCCGCTTCTTACACTGACCACCAGCTACTGACCACCAGCCCGGCGATTTCTTCCCTTCGGTTTCGCTGGCAATGGTACGGCGGAAGGTGTGGATTGTCCACATTCACCAAAACTTGATCCCATCCTGAACCTGTCCCAGCTCATCCTGAACCTGTCCCCGCTCATCCTGAGCCCGTCGAAGGATCATCTTGAACCTGTCAAATATGCCCAATCCGTCGCGTGTAGATGACAAGTGTCCGGGTGCGCCATATAATGCCGCTAACAAAGGCCGACCCCAGCGCACCACACTTCAGGAGGCCGTCCATGGCTACCGAAACAAAGTTCGAGATTCTGACCAAACCCCTGGTGAAAATCACCGAAATGGATCACATCGTCCTTCGAACCAAGGACGTGGAAGGATCGCTGCGCTTCTATACCGAAGTGCTTGGCCTTGAGGCCGAGCGTGTGGAGCAATGGCGGGCCGGCGAAGTGCGGTTCCCTTCAGCGCGGATAAACGCCGACACCATCATCGACTTCTTCGCATCTGACAGCATCCCCGAAAGCAGGGACGACGCTCGCAACCAGGACCATTTTTGTATGGTCATTGATTACACCGATATGGAAGAGTTAAAGACTCGTTTTGAAGACCTCGGTGTCGACATTCAGGCCGGCCCCGGCAAGCGCTGGGGTTCCCATGGTGACGGCATCTCCCTGTACATCTACGATCCCGACAACAACGTGGTCGAACTGCGCCACTACTAGAATCCAGGTTCCCGGATCGTTCGCCAGCCCGTAACGACATCGGGCTGGCTCTCGCAACTGACCTTCCCTCATCGAATATCTGATCGGTAGAAGCCGATAACACCGCGGGGCTGCAATCCCCGTGTGTACGTATTCGACAAGCCAGCACGCCATCGCCGCAAAGGGTCTTCCCTCACCGCCCACATCAGGCATCGCCGGGCGTCGCGCGGATCGTGACCGGCCCGGGTGTCGGTACGCACCGCCCATTCCCGCATTCCCGATCATTCGGTACTGCGCCGGCGTCACTGCGCCGTCCAACCCCCGTCCACCACGACCTCACTGCCCGTTACAAATGAAGATTCGTCAGACGCCAGGTACAAAATCGCGTAAGCAACCTCCGCCGGTTCCCCGTATCGTCCCATCGGCACCAGGGTCAGCGTCATTTGATAACGGTCCGTGTCCTCGCGAACGGCCCTGGTCATCTCGGTAACGATGGGCCCGGGATGCACCGAATTCACGCGGATTCCGTCAGCAGCATACTGGATGGCCGCCGATTTGGTGAAAAGACGCACCGCTCCCTTGGAACTCTGGTAGGCCGATCCGCTGTACGGCACCGCCACGATGCCCAGTTGCGAAGAGATGTTTACGATCGACCCGCCTCCCGCATCCAGCATCGCCGGTATGGCCGCCCGCGTACCCAAAAACACCCCCTTGGCGTTCACATCCATAGTCCTGTCCCAGGACTCGGCCGGCTCGTCGGCGATGCCGTGCGGACTGCTGCCGATCCCGGCGTTGTTGACCAAAATGTTCAATCCGCCAAATTGCGCCAACGCTCTTGCTACCCCGGCCGACCAGTCTGCCTCCGACGTAACATCCAGATGTTGGTAGATGCACCGCCCGCCTCCGGCAACGATGCTGGCGGCAACTGCGTCACCCAGGGCATCCAGCACATCACCGATCAAGACAGACGCGCCCTCGGCGGCAAATAGCCGGGCCGTGCATTCCCCGATGCCGCGGGATCCGCCGCTCACGATCGCAACCTTTCCATCAAGCCTGGCCATACCAACCTCCCGGTGAACCATCCATCCGCCAGCGCGCAGCGACACCGGCACGCAACTCATTGCAATTGGCGCACTTCGATCACATGGATAGCCTGCCTCATTGATACCCTGCGCGCCGTATTGGACGTCCCGATACTGGACAGTCCAAGGGTCTCGATCCAAAGCTGACCGGCACAACTTACGGGTTAGACCGCCGGCTTCTGACCGAGGCCAACCCGCCGGCTCAGGTTATGATTCCCTGCTCTACCATGTCCGTCATCTCGCCCTCCGTCAGGCCCAACAGGTCGCCGTAAATCTCCTGGTTATGCTCACCATACCTGGGGATGGGTCCTGCGGTCGTGGGGGTTTTGGAGAACTTGATGATGGTGGGACCCGGAACCAGCATCTTCTTTCCCGGCGGGTCGTGGATCTCCGCCTCCATCATCACTTCACGCTCCCACATGTGGCTGTCGGCCAGAACCTCCGGAATGGACTTGACCGCTCCGAACGGAATGTCGGCGGCCACCAATGCGTCCTCCACCTCTTTGACCGTGCGTTCCTCGCACCAAAGGCGCAACAACTCCATGCGTACCTCTGCCATATCGGTAGCAAACATCGGCGCGGCAAACTGAGGGTCTTCAGACATCTCGTCGTAATCCATCACCTTGAGCATCCGTTGCCACATGCCGGCGCGAGCCGCCCCCGTCGTTACCCAGCCATCCTTGCAACGCAGAAAGGTGCCCACCCGCAGGAAATCGTTGGTGTTGGTTTCGTAGCACATGGCCAGTGCAACTTCCTCAAGGGTAATCCCCCCGTCCAGCATCGCCACCTCCAGCCACTGGCCCTCGCCGGTCCGGTCCCGGTGACGCAGCGCGCCCAGGATTCCGATCACCGCATGAAGCGCAGCCGTGCGGTCCATCACCGGGCCGTTACCCATGATGGGCTGGTCAAACCCCCGCCCGGTCTGATCGCCGAAACCGCTCATCGCCTGGATAATTGGGTCGAAACACTGCCGGTTACGATAGGGACCATACTGCCCGAATCCCGACACCGATGCCAGGATGATGCCCGGATTCACCTTGCATAGCTCGTCGTAGCCGAACCCCATTTCGGCCATCGTGCCCGGCCGGAAGTTTTCCAGCACCACATCGGAAACCTCTAGGAGCCGGAAGAACAGGTCCTTGCCCCTGTCGTGGCGCGTGTTCAGCGTAACGCTCTTTTTCCCCCGGTTGTATGCGGCGAACTGGACACTCATCTTGCCCACGAATGGCCCGGAATCTCGCAGATCCGCCCCTTTGCGCCACTCCAGCTTGATCACTTCCGCGCCCATGTCCTGCAGGATCAACCCGCCCCGCGGCGCCGCCTGCCAGCGGGCCAACTCCAAAACCCGCACGCCATCCAAAACAGCTCCCGCGCCGTTGTACGCCATAACAATTCTCCTTTAGTCCGCCGGTTCTGCGGCCCCGATTTGGGGACACCGTTCGTGTTCCCCAATCGCGGTTTTCCTGAGTATAACCAACCGCCCGGCCACGAGTATAGCCGGATTCACCCCTCACGCGTACCCGCTTTAATCTGTCATTGCGAGGAGCACAGCGACGTGGTCGCGGCCGCCTTTGCCACCTTGCTGTTATCCATACCGCCTAACGCATCGCGGCGCGTCCACACTGCATCGAACGTCAGATACTCCGTTCCGTGAACACCGCGTCCGCCTGCTCCAGAGCCTCCTCCACGTAAGGCCATCCGCGATACCAGCCGGCCTGCGAGAATACCTCGCAGATCTCCCGCCGACTCATGCCCAGGTTGAGCGCGTATCCAATGTGCTCCCTCAGTTGCTTCATGTGGCCCCGGCACATGAGCGCCACCAGGATACACACCGTGCGTTCCTTGGGGGTCAGGTCACCGCGCGCCCACACCTCACCGTAATTGTAAGCATCCACCAGCGCTGCGGTCTCCGGCGCCAGCTCGTGGGAAAGCGTGTTTTCCAGGTCTACAACGGCTTGCTGACCCCAATTCTCGCCGCGGATCTGCCGTCCTCTCGCCAGCTTTTCTTCCACCGACGCCAACCACTCTGCTTGCAGGGGTTCGCTGTCCTCACGCTGCCAGATGGGTTGCTCGTTGATCACCCGCTGCGCCTGGGCCAGCGAGGACACTGTGGCTGGTATTCCCGCGTAAAAGATGAGCTGCAGGAAAATTCCCTTGACCTTTTGCGGTGACATTCCCAAGGATAGGCCCACCCTGATCTGGTGCTGCAAACCGAATTCCCAGCCGTTGCAGCACTGGGCCGCGATGGTTGCCAGGCTTCGCAGCGTCACGTCGAGGCCCGGCACCTGCCAAACTCCGCCCCACATCACTTCTTCCTGCAGCTTCACATAGTCCTTGCTGATGTCCGGCAATGCCCCGGTCAGACGGCCCTGGGGCACGTACTGATCGATAAACGCATGGAGGTTCGCCGCTTTTCGCGCCAGGTCGGCTGCACTGTCCATATATCGTTCTCCCAATATATCGTTCTCCCGATGTTGAGCCTGCTGCAAGAAACTCGAATTGGTGGTCAGCCGCGCCGACCGATAAAGACCTCGTTGGCCTGCTCCAGAGCGTCCTCGACGCAGGGCCACCCCCGGTACCAGCCGGCCTGGGCGAACACTTCGCAAATCTGCTTCTCGTCAAGCCCCGCGTCCAGCGCGTATCCAATGTGACGTTTCAGTTGCCTCATGTGCCCGCGACACATCAACGCCGCCAGAATGCACACCATGCGTTCCCGAGGGTCCAGGTCGGCTCGCCTCCACACTTCTCCGAAGTGATAACCGTCCACCAACTCTGCGGACTCCGGAACCAACTGCCGAGCCAGCGAATGCTCGATTTCAGCATCGGCGTGTTCGCCCCAGTTCGCAATTCGTATGGCCTTGCCCTCTGCCAGCATCTCTTCCAATGAAACCAACCACTCGACGTCCAACGGCACGTCCCCCGATTTCCAATCCTCCCGCTCGTCGATCACTTCCTGGGCGATACGAAGGCCGAACAGGGTGGCGGGCACTCCGGCGTAAAACAGGAGCTGTATGAATATCCCCTTGATCTGCTGCGCCGTAATCCCGACGGTCAGGCCGGTGCGAACCTGGTGTTCAACGCCAAAGTCATACCCGTTGACACACTGGGCCGTAATGGTTGCGAAACTACGCAGTTTTAAGTCCAACCCGTCTACCAGCCACACGCCGCCCCACATCAGCTCGTGCTGTACCCGTATGAAATCAGCCAAAACCGGAGTGGGCCTGGCGTAAGGCAGATGCTGGTCGAAAACCTGCCGCAGTTTCGCCGATTTTTCCTGTAACTCCGTTACGGTTGTCATTGAGACTGCCTCCTCGTCCATCAGACCTCGCGTTAAGCGTGTTCTTCCGCAAACACTGCCTGGGCCTGCTCCAGGGCATCTTCCACATGAGGCCAGCCCCGATACCAGCCGGCCTGGGAAAACACCTCGCAGATTTCCTTTTGATTGAACCCCATGTTCAGCGAATATCGGATATAACGCTTCAGCTGCTTCCAATGCCCGCGGGACATCAGCGCCGCTAGCACGCACACCATCCGCTCTTTGGGCGACAGGTCGTCTCTCGCCCATACTTCCCCAAAGTTGTACCCGTCCACTATGTCCGAGGCTTCCGGCGCCATGCGTTGCGCCAGCGATTCTTCCACCTCGCGGTTGGCCTCCTCCCCCCAGAGACGTTGTCTTATCGCGGTGGCCCGCTCCAGCTTGGCCTCGACGGTTTCCAGCCAGTCTGCTTCCAGAGGAACATCCGCGGCTTTCCATTCATCTCGCTCGTCTATCACTTTTTGGGCTTGCAGCAATCCGTTTACCGTAGCGGGAATACCCGCGTAGAAGAGCAGTTGGATAAAAGTGCCCTTAACTTGCTGGGGCGTTATTCCCAAGGACAGAACGACCCTGATCTGGTATTGCAGCGCGAAATCCCAACCGTTGATGCAAAGGGCAGCAAGGGTAGCGAATCCGCGAAGCTTTGGGTCAAGGCCCGGGGTTTGCCAGATGCCGCCCCACGACAACGGCGTCTGAATCTGCGAGTAGTCGCGCGGAATGGAAGGGGTCCCTATGTTGCCCGGGATATTTTCCTGAAAGTCCCTGGCCCTTCGGGCCAGCTCATCGGGTGTGGTCATGGGCTGTTTCTCCTGAGAAGGCCGTGCGTTACGAAGCCAATTCTACCTGACTATCTCGATAGAGCAAACGACTGCCCGCCGCCCCACGAAAGGAGCGCGGCGAAGTGGCAATCTCGCCCCACCCATGTCGGATTCGGCTCCTCCCTCCCCCTGGCCTGGCTACCTCACCCGGCACTCAGCCAAATCTATCGGAATCAAGCCCTCACGTCTCTTTCCCTGGCCTATCATCCCTTCTCTGACCAACATGGCTACATCCCTTCGGTGGATCCGTGCTAAACACCACTTCGCAATGGCGAGCATAATGAACCGCCTAGAAAGATGGCTTTACGTGCCGCTTCGGGAAAGTTTCGCAGCGCAAGGACTGCTGCGACAGTTGCCCGATGTACCTTTAAGAAGGGAATGGTCCAGCGGGAAACGTCCCATCCTAAATGCGTCGTTGTAATACAAGGCTGTGATGTAAGCGGGTAAAGAGACGAGCATAGGGGGTTCTGCCTTGGCCCTGGCCATGTCTCCTTGACAACGGAAGGCCGGTCGCTCATCATACCGGGCTTGGAGAGGAGTCCTTTGGGTTTCACCCGGCTATGAACGGCGTGACCTAGGGTGTTCACACTAAAGAATTAGATGAGCTCTTGCCGATGCAATTGCCCGGCAATATGGAAGCGGAGGACATGCCTCGATGGGAGACACAAAAAAGGGACCGATGAATCACGGAAATATTCGAACCTTTGGGAAGGAAGGACATCTTATTTATTGGGGCGACGCCGTAACCGTATTAGACGAGAAGGTTCCGGACGAATCCGCTGACCTAATCTTCGCTGACCCTCCATACAGTATAGGTAAGAAATTTGCTAACTTTCATGATAAATGGCCGTCGGAGGCAGAATACGCGAAGTGGTGCGAGAGCTGGCTTGAATTGTGCATCGCTAAATTAAAGCCAACTGGCAGCCTCTACGTTATGGCCAGTACACAGTGTGCTCCGCATCTTGATTTGTTTCTTCGCGAACGGATATACATCGCATCTCGAATAGTATGGCATTACGACAGTTCAGGAGTCCAGGCGAAACGGCACTTCGGCTCGATGTACGAACCAATACTGTTCTGCGTCAAGGACAAAGAAAATTACACCTTCAACGCCGACGCCATCAAAGTGAAAGCGCGAACTGGAGCGGAACGAAACCTCATCGACTATCGAAAAACTAAGCCATCTCGCTACAATACAGAGAAGGTTCCAGGTAACGTCTGGTATTTTCCCCGTGTCCGCTACCGTATGCACGAGTACGAAGACCATCCCACGCAAAAACCGGAATCGCTGCTGGAACGTATTATTTTGGCGAGCAGTAACCCTGGGGACGTGGTTCTCGACCCCTTCTCTGGAACATTCACAACTTCTGCTGTCGGAAAACGATTGCGCAGAAAGACCATTGGTATCGACTTCGTAAAGGACTACATCAAGATCGGGCTTCGTCGATGCGACATCCAGTGTGTTTTGGATGATGAGCGCTTGCTTCCAGTTGAAAAGAACGTCGAACGTCGGAACGCGAATGGGATACTTGGCGGTGCCAATAAGGCCAAAGAATCCGCAACGTCCTATAGCTAATGCTTTATGGAACACCGTTTTACGACAACTATCATTTCGATCCTCAGCCAAGTCGCCGGAGAGCATGCTGAAGAGCTTTACCAGCGAAGCGAGCTCCTTCGCTATCTAAACGAGAAGACTCGTTCAGTATCACGCAGCTCAAAGTCTCGCTCATCTTTCGGAAATATTTATGCAATTTACGTTCTCGTATTACGTCTCGTAGACGACATATGAAGCAAGGATTTCC
>CASHTH010001053.1:0-16580 GCA_030341885.1 Geodia barretti | reverse complement strand
AACTGGTGGACTAATGTTTGTTAGGTGGTTTCTACGGACCTAACACAGCCACAAGATACTGCATGACAGTGACAGATGTCGGAGGAAGTTTCCTCAATTTCACCGAAAACCGAGCAACTGAACCTGAACATTATGAGTGATTTATGCACAATAGTACAAGTACTGTACTGTGGAGAAGGAATGTTTATATACATTCACTCTCTTCTTTCTTACAGAATGATGAAAAATTATACTGTAGAATATCTTTCGGGAGTGTTCTGCTTTGTTCAGACCAGGGATGGTAAAGTTGTTTCAGTCCACGCACCGAGGATGCCAAAGTCACCAACTTCAAGAAAGGGATTGCTTCAGCTTTTCAAACGAATTTCAAAGGAACTGTTGAAGAGATTGAGACTGATCCTCAATCACGACATAGCTCCCATTACAGGCAGGAGCTTATTGCTCTCATAATGGTGTTGAATAACAATATGCACTCTATTGTACAGTTATTCAGCTGGTCAAGGAGGGAAAAGCAAGATTCACCGTACAGTCACGAGCGAAGATGTCTTGGAATATTCAAGTGGTGTTCACACGAAAGATGTTCAGTTGCGGGAAGAAGACGACATTGAATACAGGGATGGTAGATTGTTCAGGTCCAGTGGAACCATGTACCTGTCAGTAGACAAAGAAACACACAGCAGTGGCCAAGGATCGGGAGGAATGGATGAATTTGCTGATGTTGTTACAGTTCGTGGATCGTTTGATATGGAACTAAATGAGTGTAAAACTGTTCGGCCGACTAGAAGGAGGAGAGCAGTCCAGCAACATCTTGATGGAGGATTTTCATTGGAAGAGGGTCTTATGGCCACATATGATGAGAGTAAGTGCATTCATCACACTGGACCAGCTACACGTCACTTGTAATGTACTTCTTTTGCAGGAAAAGTTGAGATTGACACACTGGAGAATCTTCGCCAGCATTTTAAAACTTCCAAACAAGTCATTACGGCTCTACGAAACGCTAACAGCAGCAAAACCTGTACGTTTCATTGACACAATAATTGTGTTTCTAGGGATGTTTGGTGCCATCCTAGAAATGAGAATGTGTGGCCGTGGCAGATTAACCTAAGTATAATAATTATTCACTTAATATTTTTGCCAGCTATATACGTTCAGTATTGCATGGTCCATATCCATAGCAGACAGGCCACATTTTTACCTACAGCTACACATACAAACATGCACATTAATGGTGCTGAGGGTTTGTACTTAGGAAATGCGTACCTGCTGTGTCATCTGATGTCTGGTAGGCTAGGGTGAATGGTCTTAGAGATGGACAGGGCCTTCCTCCTTAGTAGTGGTATGCATACTCTCGTACCATACTTGTAACCCCTTTTCAGTCAGCATGTTGGAGAAAGTAATGGTCCTTGAGCGGAAATATAGACCTGAAGGGGTGTCTGTGACGCACACTGTGTTAAACTATCTGAGGAAGGTAACGTTGTATATGTACATAGCTAGATAGAATTACTACACTGTTCTATTAGATAAAGACATTGGAACCAGAGGAGTATGTGGCACAGCGAGTGAATATCTATTCTCTACTCAGTTCAGAAGGAAGCAGAAGGGCAGAAACTGTAAGTAGCTAGCTATCAGAGTGTATACACTCTTATGATCCATGGACAACAATAAACACGCTGAGCATAGCATCACTTTATGGGTAACAGTTTCTATTATTATTTTCTCCTACTCATTCAGAGCCTGTTTTATGGGGACATTATACGTATTCATTGTCCTACAGGCATTGATTGAGCAACTTCGTGAGACAGATCTGTCTGATGCAGAAAGGAGGGTAGTCATGCTAGCTATTGCTTTACTACCAACACCCAGTTCTCAAGTGATCCAAACAATAGAAGACATGATTACTGAAACAACGTCATCATTGCTACTGGTGTATGGATCACTGGTGGCTAATGCCGCTCCTGACCAGAAAATGAAGATGGTGACATTTCTCACCGATCGACTTACCGAAAACAACACTGATACCCTCATTCATGTTTTGCACGCGCTTGGAAACACGAAATCATCGCTGGCAATTGAGCACATAATACCCTATGTCCATTACGACGACAAAGATGTTAGACTGACTGCTGTGAGCACACTGAGGTTTTTTACCGGACTGCCAATTGTTCAGCAACAGTTAGTCAGCATTCTTCACAAGGAGAGTTCAGATTCTTTGGTGGAAGCAATCATCCAAGCTCTACGTAATGGATATGACTACGACAAAGACGTTGAGTTGGACTCGGATCTCGTTCGGTGTTTAGTTCAGGTTACTAATGCTCTCAGGAACAACGATCTTCAAAACGAACTAAATCGTCTTTTTAAAAAGATGGGTGTACCAACTTCAAGTTCAGCAGATTTAATGGATGATAGAAACATGAATCGCCAAAGGCGAGACATAGAAAGATGGGATTCGACTGCTTCGGAATACAACATAATTGCTTCAGCATCTCAGAGAGCTAGTGATGTCGCTAATTATCCATATAATCGAGGCTATCTGTGGAGCACAACCGTAGGACAGAATAGTGGAGAATACCCAATCTACCTTCAGGCAGCAGCTGGACTTTTTGCCGGTGCTAACATTGACCAGTGTGACTTAAAGATGTTTGGAAAGGCTGTCGTTCGTGTTAATGTGCTAGGTCATGAAGGCAATATCCTTACGATTGAGGGAGGGAATGATAGAATATACGTCTTGTTTGCTGGAGATATTGTGTTTGACATCAACCCATCTGACTCCTACAGCAACCAACTCCCAGGCTACACGATAAAACTATTTTCAATCTCCTTTCCATTCCTTGTGTTTGGAGTACCCATTATTCTTGGGTTGGATGTGCATGTTAGCATTGGAACCAATATAAGCCTTTTTGTTCAACAAGGTGTGAGCAACGACATTGAAGCAAGTGCAACACTAGCACCATATGTTTCAGCAAGTGTTACTGGCAGTCTAACTCTCCCAGCTCTGGTATGTTCCAGTGGCATTAATTTGCACACATTATTGAAAATCTCTACTCTCTGTTTTTAGATTGTTCAGGTTGGAGTGAGTGTAACGGCCTCCATTCCTTATAGTATCACGTTGCGTGCTACTTTTCATGTGTGTACTCCTACAGATTCAGGTGTAAACAACTCTGCATGTGTGGACGCTAGTCATGGGTGGCAAGATATCGATATAACATTTGCTGCCTTTTATCAACTATTTGACATTTTTTCTGTGAGTTTAATGAGTCACTTCTACATTATACTGACATTCATAATATTTCTTTGTAGTTTGGATATGGAAACAGAATCACATGGGATCTTCTCACTTTTACTTACACCATCCCTGCACCGCAGAAGAGCACAATTTATTCCGACTGTGTTGTTGCTAGTCAAGCTACAAGTGCACCACCTACAAGTGTAGTCACAAGTGCAGCTGCAGCCTCAAGTGCTGTAGCCACTCTCATGCCTCCTTTTCTTGTTTCTTTCCTGCTCATATTTCCTTTATTGGTTTACTTAGGCTGAGTTGCAAGTGACAAAATGAGTTGACACAATAGTAGTATAGTAGTATTAGTGGTTAGCAATAGAAAACTGACATGTGTATTTTATCTGACAATGCACCATGAGCACTGCGTAGCACCAGTGGTTAAAGAGATTGCTGCTGGGGGAGATTCACTACCAGCAGAAATGTAGCTAACCAGAAGAGGTGTTGGAGGGTGGGAAAGTTGGTAGCTATCACTCATAGGCTGCCTTGTAGCCTATAGTGCCAGAATAGCTGCACACACACGCACACACACACACACACACTCACACATACATACAGACAAGACCCCTCACTGCACATGCGTGCCAAGGTTTACCGAGAGTTAATCATGGCTGCTTGGTTTGCATTGTTGAGATCACCTCTAACTCTGGTAAAGCGGCATGACACGGGCCACAACATTTGGGATTAGCAAAGACACTTTTAAATGGTATGCCGTAAGGTTACACCTTCATACAGACAGAATAAAAGCAAGATGGCTCCAGGTTTCACGGTGTTGTAAAGCAAGTCACAGACACCAGGTCAACTAACAATATTTCACCTTTCATATTGTTGCTAGGGTACACAATGCACGTGACAGTGCCGCCCAAACTAATCGGCCCCAACTCATTATCTTGGACCCATCCACTGAGTGAGCAGTCAGCAAAGATGACGTTTAACTTTTGTATGCTAACGCCTGTTAGCAGTCACAGAGGGAAGGCTGACAGAGAGATGGACATTGAGAGGCTCTTTGTGTCGCAGAGTAGCAGGACTGCTTGTGCCGCAGCGACTTCGCTAGTTGAGATCCGTAGTTGAATATGATAGTTAGTACAGGTGACTGACACTGACAAAGTGGTGAAATGGTGCGGCTCTTATATACTGTAACAGAATGTTCTAGAATGATGTGCACATGTTAGCAAAGGCACATGGTAGCATGTGGACAGTTAGACTGTTCCAGAACTCCCTAGTAAGGTGTGATGCAGTGATATCATGTTAACACTATTTGTCCAGGAAGCTACTTGTAGTTGTAAGAAAGTTCTAGAAGCTTCCAGTAATATAGTCTGACAAGTGTCATTCTCCAACACTTTGTACATGCATGAATCAGGGGGTGTAAACACAAGAACTACACTAGACAACAGCACCGCCCAAGGTACCCCCCACACCAAGAAGTCCAGCCACAACACCAACAGCTATCAGTGGGACTCAGACGGGAGTGAGGAACCCGGTTCCACTCATCACTCCACCAGCCGCTGCAGCTCCTGCACCAGCAACTACAGCCACCCCGCCACTATTGTGCAAACCGATGCCTCGACAAGCTTGAGAAAGTGCTGGTTTCTCCAGGCAAACTTGAGTAGCGCACCTTTGCCTTCTGATTGACAGGCATCCAGACAGCCCTTCCAGAATTCAGTCTGCCAGTTTTTCCCAGAAGGACGGATCAACTTTCTTGCAGATCCCACTATGATTAGGATAACCAATCAAAAAACTTCTCAAGTCCAGCTCTTTTGAAACATGCACACATTGACCTTTTCTTTGCATCTAACACACTAGTGAAATGCTCGGCTTCGTCTGCCCTGGGACTGGTTGGGTCCACTTGATTTGCAAATGTCAGAAGCAATGATGACGTTCTTCCAAATGGCCTCCCCAAACGCTGTGGTGATATTCGAGAGTGCTACTTCTTCGTCTGGCCTTATTGGGTCCCCCATTTTTGTGCAGTAAATGATAAGATGAACTTTGGGACACTTCTCTTGCATTTTACGAAGGTAGTTCCTGTCGTGATCTTTCCCACCTTGCAGCCCGGGTGAATCGAAGATGTTGATTTTTGTATACCATCATCTCTTATTATGAAAGTGTGGGCTTTACATCCTGTACATCGTGTCATTTGGGAGCCTTCTTCTGCGCGTTGCTTGTAATCTTCCCCTTCTTTGAAGAACATCGCGTCGATTTGCCAACATGAAAACACACCATAACCAAGACATTCAGTTCCGTGCTGCACTACTGAAGCTTTTCACGGACTGCATCCTCAAGTGGAAACTGTTCTTACTTCTTTATCATCCTCTATTACCTCCAGTCAACTATACTTAAAACTCAGTATGGCGTATGCAGTCCGCAAAGATCCATATTGTGCAGTCACCCGCGGTTTGTACCTTCCTGAAGTGTGTGTTGGTGGCGATGAAGCAATGAACTATTTCGTTATAGAATGTCGAACAATTGAACCAGATTGGTCATGAGAAGAAATGGGACTCGGTTACTATGCTGGAAGGTTTGGGTGATCATGTTGAACTTTATGCTGTCTATCATGTTCTTGCCTATGTAAAGTTTGTTCAAGTGTTTCAGAGGCTCTGGCAGTTTCTTTACGCAGTCTATTCTGTTCTTGCCTATGCAAAATCTGTTCTGGTGTTTCAGAGGCTCTGGTGGTTTTTTATGCCATCTATCCCGTTCTTGCCTATGTAAAGTTTCATCATTTGTTTCAGCTCCCATCATGCTCTCTTTACGCAGTTTGGCTCTTTTCTCACCAATCTGTCTTGTTCAGATTCTAACGTTCTTATACGTTTCATCCTGTCCTTTTTGGGAGTACACTGTGCTCTTCTTTTTGACGGAAAGGCGTGGTCACATCCGCAAACCGCTCGCCTAACATGAACTGTTGTATCACACTGTGGACATACCTTCCTCAGGCGTCTATCGCTCTCCATTGCTCTCTAAGGTAGATGATACCGGGAAAGAGAAGTGACGCACACACACACCTGCACGTGTGCTGATCCAACTCGTAACCACGCAGTGGTGCGTGGGTATACGCACCAGAAACAATCAATGGAGAAAGATGAACGCACACGTGCTTGTGTGCCGATCCAACTAACCCACGCAGTCGAGCGTGGGTATGCGCACCAAACCGAGGAAGATGACGGCAATCACACGTACTCCGTGTGCCGACTGCCTCTTTCAATAACCCACACAGTTGTGCATGGCACCGGAAAAACGACTTGGTATATATAGAATGGCAAAACAACTGCCTTCGTCTCGGCCTTCCTATTATAGCTCCCACAAATGAGCACCCGCTGCAGGTTGCGCGTGTTTTTAAACCACGTGACCAGCGATCAGTCTACTACGGCGACTGCCTCCCCCTCTCTCTCGTTCCCACACTTCCTGACCCCTCCCCCCCTGCCCCCTCTGTGCCTTTTCCGCGTGTGGGCGGGGCGTGCTCTAGGCGCACGCGATCGTCGTCTCGCGCGTGCGTCACGGCCCGTACGTATGCGCAAGTTATCGTCAGTCCAGCCAGAGGGATGGCCAGGTGTTTCCGGAGTATGGAGGCTATAATATACAGCCGTACTCGTGGTGTTCCGCTGAGCGAGGCCTCGTATCGCATCGCTAGGCGCTTCCGTTGTATGTCTGATGCCTGCACATCAGCGCAATCGAGTCTAGGTAAGCCTGTTCTAATTACCATATCGGCTTGTTCACTTGGTTTTCACGCCATAACTTTAGAACGCAGTAGTTCTACGAAAATCGCCTTTTTTAAAATCAACCCAGTGTAGCACTGAACCTGATTTTACCTGATTTCGTGCGTGCGGTGGCAGAAAACGTGGTAACAGACAGACTGACAGACTGACACACTTACGGGACAACTACCGTAACCCTCGCTGCGCATGCACGCCGAGGGTCATCTGTGCAAGGTTTCAAATCCCCTGACCCCACTTTCGCCTTCTTTTCTGAATTCTGGAGGAACGTAGCGTTGATGAGTGCGGACTTGCCCACACAAAAACGGCCAGTGACTAATATACAGTGGGTCCCACTTAAGTGTGCTGTAGCGCAAGTATACACAACCATCATCATTACTAGCGATAATATAGCTACGTACCTACAGGTAATATGTTTCAGCAAGTAACAGAAGTTATTGTGGTGTTGTCATTATTATGTTGCAGTGAAACTACCAGAAGAAATGAAAAGCACTGAAGTGCAAACCCTCGGCGAACTGGGCATGCGCGGTACCGCTAATTGATGGGCTGGGCCTATTTACTCGTGATCTCCCGCTAGTAGCTCGCGGAGAGTGTGACACGGGCTAGCTACAGTAGTAGATAACATGCGGGAGTCGATACACGCCCTTCTTTGTGGCTTCTTGTGCCTCCGAGGTACACAGAGCAAGCGGATCAGGTCGGGGTAAGCCAGTGCTAATTAGCAAATTGGCTTGTTCACTTGGTGTTCACGCCATAACTTCTGAACGCGGCACTTTTACGAAAATGGCTTATTTTAAAATAAAGCCAGTGTAGCGCTGAACCCGCTGGTGTCGCTATTTTACCTGTTTGTTGCGCGTGGTGGCAGAAATCGTGGTAACAGACGGACAGACGGACAGACAGACAGGCAGACCAAGTACTGTAACCCTCGCTGCGCATGCGCGCCGCTTTACCACAGCACACCTGATAATTTACTGCACCAAGCTGCAGGAGCCCATTCGACCAGATGACGTCAGCACTCTCAAATCCCTCACAAAGGCATGCGGAAAATCATTTTGGAAGAATGCGGTGATTGCGCTCACATTCGCTAATGCAGCAGCTCCTAACGATCCAGAAAAACAAAATTGGTTTGGAGACCTGCTTCAAAGAAAAAAGGAAAAATTGCACAAGTGTTTCGTTGAGGATCTTGGCATCTCGGAAGAAGTGTGGGGTACACTTTCACAGCACACAGTGCCAGTGGGAAACACAGTACGCCCTGATCTCCCAGGCATCAAGGACTGGCGAGCCAGCTTCTGGTATGAATGTGTAGATGCGTGCAACGAAAAAGTCAAGGGTGCAGTTGCAGGTCTTGCTTGGAAGGAGGATGAATTTGTTAAGATGGTTGCATCGGTTGGCGCGGCGTCTGCGGGAACGGCAATAACTGCTGGGGGAGCAGCTCTCACGGTAGTTGGAGTGGTCACCTCGGCCACTGTTGCTGGCCTTCCAGTAGGAATTCCTGTTGCTGTCGTCGGTCTTGTAGCACTAGTTACTGGGACTGCCGCTGCTGTTCTGTCCAAACGTAAAGCAAGTCAATCATCTGAAAGTGAAGAAACATAATAATTATGCCAGACTGTTTCCATGTTTGGAACTTGAAAACAGTACTATACTCTATACTTTTGGTTTTTATAAATTGGTCATTTTATTTCCTTGCGGAGGCTGCAAAATTGGTCTATTCGTTCATTCTTCCTCTAAGCACGGACAAAAGTGTGCAGGACACACACACACACATCATACGAAAATTCATTGAAGGAACATCGCTAGTATGACATAAGTGGTACCATCTGTTCATGGTTCTATGACAGGGATCCTACACCATCGGAGCGTCTGTGTAGGAATTATGGTGTGCACAAAATCTCACATACATACAAATGCGGGTGAAGATATAAGCTTTCCTATCACAAGAACAATCACTCACGGGCACTTCTCACTCTCACGTTACAATGAATGACATCACTTGTTAAAATAGTAGGGTAGGATAAATTTCCCTGTTCTCCATAGTACCCTCTACTTATAGGAAAACGGCCAAAAAAGGTGGTTCATTATGGGATATAATTTCGTCAGCACAACAGCAGAGCTCAGCCCTAAGATGGCAGAAGCGACAGAAAGTCTGGAATTGTCTGGGTTAAGAAGAGCGCGCACAATAAGTATTCGCGATTTACCACTGGAGGACGCTACTCGATAAAAACCCGACGGGAGTCAGGAACTCAATGTCGTAATTCTGGGATGCTATCAGGTGGGAAAGTCAACTCTCGTCATGTGGCGACGAATCGCTTTTCGGGGCGATGATTCTTCATTCGTAGCGACGAATTTCTACGGCTACCATTGTTTATCAAGCGACGAAAGTGAACTAATCTTGGATTGACCGGTTAACCTTCAAACCCTCAGGCCAGGAATGACGTTATCAGCGTGCATGCGCATGCGTGTCTGTAGATGCGTACGTACGTAGCGTCGCCCGCGCGCGGGGCCAGGAGCTGGCACCGCCCAGTGAATCATGGCGTCGATAGTTGGGAATGGAGTCAGGAGTCTCTGTAGAAGATGCTGAACGTGAGAAATTTCGAGCCCACACTGCCAGCGACTTCAATACAGTGGGTCCCGGTTCATACCCGTATACTGTGTATAATTATTGTGAACTAGATAGCGCACAATGCACTTTGTTTAGCTAAGCTAATGAAGCCAGGTGGAGAATGGAGAGTTGCAAAACTCCAGCCCAAGGTTGTAGAATGCCTAATTACTTCTCTTTCCCGGTATCATCTACCTTAGAGAGCAATGGAGAGCGATAGACGCCTGAGGAAGGTATGTCCACAGTGTGATACAACAGTTCATGTTAGGCGAGCGGTTTGCGGATGTGGCCACGCCTTTCCGTCAAAAAGAAGAGCACAGTGTACTCCCAAAAAGGACAGGATGAAACGTATAAGAACGTTAGAATCTGAACAAGACAGATTGGTGAGAAAAGAGCCAAACTACGTAAAGAGAGCATGATGGGAGCTGAAACAAATGATGAAACTTTACATAGGCAAGAACGGGATAGATGGCATAAAAAACCACCAGAGCCTCTGAAACACCAGAACAGATTTTGCATAGGCAAGAACAGAATAGACTGCGTAAAGAAACTGCCAGAGCCTCTGAAACACTTGAACAAACTTTACATAGGCAAGAACATGATAGACAGCATAAAGTTCAACATGATCACCCAAACCTTCCAGCATAGTAACCGAGTCCCATTTCTTCTCATGACCAATCTGGTTCAATTGTTCGACATTCTATAACGAAATAGTTCATTGCTTCATCGCCGCCAACACACACTTCAGGAAGGTACAAACCGCAGGTGACTGCACAATATGGATCTTTGCGGACTGCATACGCCATACTGAGTTTTAAGTATAGTTGACTGGAGGTAATAGAGGATGATAAAGAAGTAAGAACAGTTTCCACTTGAGGATGCAGTCTGTGAAAAGCTTCAGTAGTGCAGCACGGAACTGAATGTCTTGGTTATGGTGTGTTTTCATGTTGGTTGATCGACGCGATGTTCTTCAAAGAAGGGGAAGATTACAAACAACGCGCAGAAGAAGGCTCCCAAATGACACGATGTACAGATGATGTAAAGCCCACACTTTCATAATAAGAGATGATGGTATACAAAAATCAACATCTTCGATTCACCCGGGCTGCAAGGTGGGAGAGATCACGACAGGAACTACCTTCGTAAAATGCAAGAGAAGTGTCCCAAAGTTCATCTTATCATTTACTGCACAAAAATGGGGGACCCAATAAGGCCAGACGAAGAAGTAGCACTCTCGAATATCACCACAGCGTTTGGGGAGGCCATTTGGAAGAACGTCATCATTGCTTCTGACATTTGCAAATCAAGTGGACCCAACCAGTCCCAGGGCAGACGAAGCCGAGCATTTCACTAGTGTGTTAGATGCAAAGAAAAGGTCAATGTGTGCATGTTTCAAAAGAGCTGGACTTGAGAAGTTTTTTGATTGGTTATCCTAATCATAGTGGGATCTGCAAGAAAGTTGATCCGTCCTTCTGGGAAAAACTGGCAGACTGGATTCTGGAAGGGCTGTCTGGATGCCTGTCAATCAGAAGGCAAAGGTGTGCTACTCAAGTTTGCCTGGAGAAACCAGCACTTTCTCAAGCTTGTCGAGGCATCGGTTTGCACAATAGTGGCGGGGTGGCTGTAGTTGCTGGTGCAGGAGCTGCAGTGGCTGGTGGAGTGATGAGTGCAACCGGGTTCCTCACTCCCGTCTGAGTCCCACTGATAGCTGTTGGTGTTGTGGCTGGACTTCTTGGTGTGGGGGGTACCTTGGGCGGTGCTGTTGTCTAGTGTAGTTCTTGTGTTTACACCCCCTGATTCATGCATGTACAAAGTGTTGGAGAATGACACTTGTCAGACTATATTACTGGAAGCTTCTAGAACTTTCTTACAACTACAAGTAGCTTCCTGGACAAATAGTGTTAACATGATATCACTGCATCACACCTTACTAAGGAGTTCTAGAACAGTCTAACTGTCCACATGCTACCATGTGCCTTTGCTAACATGTGCACATCATTCTAGAACATTCTGTTACAGTATATAAGAGCCGCACCATTTCACCACTTTGTCAGTGTCAGTCACCTGTACTAACTATCATATTCAACTACGGATCTCAACTAGCGAAGTCGCTGCGGCGCAAGCAGTCCTGCTACTCTGCGACACAAAGAGCCTCTCAATGTCCATCTCTCTGTCAGCCTTCCCTCTGTGACTGCTAACAGGCGTTAGCATACAAAAGTTAAACGTCATCTTTGCTGACTGCTCACTCAGTGGATGGGTCCAAGATAATGAGTTGGGGCCGATTAGTTTGGGCGGCACTGTCACGTGCATTGTGTACCCTAGCAACAATATGAAAGGTGAAATATTGTTAGTTGACCTGGTGTCTGTGACTTGCTTTACAACACCGTGAAACCTGGAGCCATCTTGCTTTTATTCTGTCTGTATGAAGGTGTAACCTTACGGCATACCATTTAAAAGTGTCTTTTGCTAATCCCAAATGTTGTGGCCCGTGTCATGCCGCTTTACCAGAGTTAGAGTTATCTCAACAATGCAAACCAAGCAGCCATGATTAACTCTCGGTAAACCTTGGCACGCATGTGCAGTGAGGGGTCTTGTCTGTATGTATGTGTGAGTGTGTGTGTGTGTGTGTGCGTGTGTGTGGCAGCTATTCTGGCACTAGGCAGCCTATGAGTGATAGCTACCACTTTCCACCTCCACACCATCTTCAATAGGATAGCTACATACTTACAATTTCTGCTGGATAGTGAAATACTATCTCAGCAGCAGCATCTTTCAAACACCACTGTGCTATCGCAGTGCTCATGGTGTCATTGTCAGATAAAATAGCAGTTTTCTATGGCAACCACTAATGACTACTAGACTACTATGTGTCACTCATTTTGCTCACTTGCAACTCAGCTCTACAGTAACCAATAACACAGGAATATGAGCATGAAAAGAAACAAGAAAAGGAGCAGGAGGTGCTACAGCCCTTGAGGCTGGCAGCTGCACTTGTAGACTACACTTGTCGGTGGTAGCCCATTGTAGTCTTGACTACAACAACACAGTCGGAATAAATGGTGCTCTTCTGCGGTGCAGGGATGGTGAATAAGTACAAAGATGAGAGATCCCATGTGATTCCTGTTCCATATCCAAACTACAAAGAAATATTCTATGAATGTCAGTATATGTAGACAGTGACACTCACATTAACGCACAGATAAAAATGTCAAATACGTTGATAAAAGGCAGCAATGTTATAAATCGATTCTTGCCACCCATGACAGCGTCCACACATGCAGAGTTGTTTACCACTGAATCTGTAGAGTACACACTGAAAAGTAGCACGCAGACACGTGATACTATAGGAATGGAGGCCGTTACACTCACTCCAACCTGAGCAATCTAAAAACAGAGAGTAGAGATTTATAATGTGTGAAGTTTATTGCTAACCACTAATACTACTATACTACTATTGTGTCAACTCATTTTGTCACTTGCAACTCAGCCTAGTAAACCAATAAAGGAAATATGAGCAGGAAAGAAACAAGAAAAGGAGCATGAGAGTGGCTACAGCACTTGAGGCTGCAGCTGCACTTGTGACTACACTTGTAGGTGGTGCACTTGTAGCTTGACTAGCAACAACACAGTCGGAATAAATTGTGCTCTTCTGCGGTGCAGGGATGGTGTAAGTAAAAGTGAGAAGATCCCATGTGATTCTGTTTCCATATCCAAACTACAAAGAAATATTATGAATGTCAGTATAATGTAGAAGTGACTCATTAAACTCACAGAAAAAATGTCAAATAGTTGATAAAAGGCAGCAAATGTTATATCGATATCTTGCCACCCATGACTAGCGTCCACACATGCAGAGTTGTTTACACCTGAATCTGTAGGAGTACACACATGAAAAGTAGCACGCAACGTGATACTATAAGGAATGGAGGCCGTTACACTCACTCCAACCTGAGCAATCTAAAAACAGAGAGTAGAGATTGCAATAATGTGTGCAAAATT
Organism: Geodia barretti; assembly: GCA_030341885.1. Classification (NCBI taxonomy): domain Eukaryota; kingdom Metazoa; phylum Porifera; class Demospongiae; order Tetractinellida; family Geodiidae; genus Geodia; species Geodia barretti. The sequence continues at coordinate 3,013 of CASHTH010001053.1, read as the reverse complement.
AATGTCACTGGAACATACCAGAGCTGAGACAGTTAGACTGCCATCAAAACTTGCTGAAATAGATGGTACTATTGCTGCACTTGCTTCAATGTCGTTGCTCACACCTTGTTGAACAGAAATGTCTATATAGGTTCCAACGCTAACGTGCACATCCAACCCAAGAGTAATGGGTACACTATACACATAGAATGTATAGGAGGTTGAATACAGTAGTCTCTGGTAGCCTGAGAGTTGGTCGCTGTAGGAGTCAGGTGGGTTGATGTCAAACACAATATCTCCAGCAAACAAGACGTATATTCTATCATTCCTTCCCTCAATCGTCAGGATATTGCCTTCATGGCCTAGTACATGAGCATCGACGACAGCCTTTCCAAACATCTTTAAGTCACACTGGTCAATGTTAGCACCGGCAAAAAGCCCAGCTGCTGCCTGAAGGTAGATTGGGTATTCTCCACTATTCTGTCCTGCGGTCGTGCTCCACAGATAGCCTCGGTGATATGGATAATTAGCGACATCATTAGCTCTCTGAGATGCTGAAGCAATTATGTTGTACTCCGAAGCAGTCGAATCCCATATTTCTGTGTCTCGCCTTTGGCGATTCATGTTTCTATCATCCATTAAATCTGCTGAACTTGAAGTTGGTACACCCATCTTTTTAAAAAGACGATTTAGTTCGTTTTGAAGATCGTTGTTCCTGAGATTATTAGTAACCTGAACTAAACACCGAACAAGGTCCGAGTCCAACTCCATGTCTTTGTCGTAGTCATATCCATTACGTAGAGCTTGGATGATTGCTTCCACCAAAGAACCTGAACTCTCCTCGTGAAGAATGCTGACAAACTGTTGCTGAACAATTGGCAGTCCGGTAAAAAACCTCAGTGCGCTCACAGCAGTCAGTCTAACATCTTTGTCGTCGTAATGGACATAGGGTATTATGTGCTCAATTGCCAGCGATGATTTCGTGTTTCCAAGCGCGTGCAAAACATGAATGAGGGTATCAGTGTTGTTTTCGGTAAGTCGATCGGTGAGAAATGTCACCATCTTCATTTCCTGGTCAGGAGCAGCATTAGCCACCAGTGACCCATACACCAGTAGCAACGATGACGTTGTTTCAGTAATCATGTCTTCTATTGTTTGGATCACTTGAGAACTGGGTGTTGGTAGTAAAGCAATAGCTAGCATGACTACCCTCCTTTCTGCATCAGACAGATCTGTCTCACGAAGTTGCTCAATCAATGCCTGTAGGACAATGAATACGTATAATGTCCCCATAAAACAGGCTCTGAATGAGTAGGAGAAAATAATAATAGAAACTGTTACCCATAAAGTGATGCTATGCTCAGCGTGTTTATTGTTGTCCATGGATCATAAGAGTGTATACACTCTGATAGCTAGCTACTTACAGTTTCTGCCCTTCTGCTTCCTTCTGAACTGAGTAGAGAATAGATATTCACTCGCTGTGCCACATACTCCTCTGGTTCCAATGTCTTTATCTAATAGAACAGTGTAGTAATTCTATCTAGCTATGTACATATACAACGTTACCTTCCTCAGATAGTTTAACACAGTGTGCGTCACAGACACCCCTTCAGGTCTATATTTCCGCTCAAGGACCATTACTTTCTCCAACATGCTGACTGAAAAGGGGTTACAAGTATGGTACGAGAGTATGCATACCACTACTAAGGAGGAAGGCCCTGTCCATCTCTAAGACCATTCACCCTAGCCTACCAGACATCAGATGACACAGCAGGTACGCATTTCCTAAGTACAAACCCTCAGCACCATTAATGTGCATGTTTGTATGTGTAGCTGTAGGTAAAAATGTGGCCTGTCTGCTATGGATATGGACCATGCAATACTGAACGTATATAGCTGGCAAAAATATTAAGTGAATAATTATTATACTTAGGTTAATCTGCCACGGCCACACATTCTCATTTCTAGGATGGCACCAAACATCCCTAGAAACACAATTATTGTGTCAATGAAACGTACAGGTTTTGCTGCTGTTAGCGTTTCGTAGAGCCGTAATGACTTGTTTGGAAGTTTTAAAATGCTGGCGAAGATTCTCCAGTGTGTCAATCTCAACTTTTCCTGCAAAAGAAGTACATTACAAGTGACGTGTAGCTGGTCCAGTGTGATGAATGCACTTACTCTCATCATATGTGGCCATAAGACCCTCTTCCAATGAAAATCCTCCATCAAGATGTTGCTGGACTGCTCTCCTCCTTCTAGTCGGCCGAACAGTTTTACACTCATTTAGTTCCATATCAAACGATCCACGAACTGTAACAACATCAGCAAATTCATCCATTCCTCCCGATCCTTGGCCACTGCTGTGTGTTTCTTTGTCTACTGACAGGTACATGGTTCCACTGGACCTGAACAATCTACCATCCCTGTATTCAATGTCGTCTTCTTCCCGCAACTGAACATCTTTCGTGTGAACACCACTTGAATATTCCAAGACATCTTCGCTCGTGACTGTACGGTGAATCTTGCTTTTCCCTCCTTGACCAGCTGAATAACTGTACAATAGAGTGCATATTGTTATTCAACACCATTATGAGAGCAATAAGCTCCTGCCTGTAATGGGAGCTATGTCGTGATTGAGGATCAGTCTCAATCTCTTCAACAGTTCCTTTGAAATTCGTTTGAAAAGCTGAAGCAATCCCTTTCTTGAAGTTGGTGACTTTGGCATCCTCGGTGCGTGGACTGAAACAACTTTACCATCCCTGGTCTGAACAAAGCAGAACACTCCCGAAAGATATTCTACAGTATAATTTTTCATCATTCTGTAAGAAAGAAGAGAGTGAATGTATATAAACATTCCTTCTCCACAGTACAGTACTTGTACTATTGTGCATAAATCACTCATAATGTTCAGGTTCAGTTGCTCGGTTTTCGGTGAAATTGAGGAAACTTCCTCCGACATCTGTCACTGTCATGCAGTATCTTGTGGCTGTGTTAGGTCCGTAGAAACCACCTAACAAACATTAGTCCACCAGTT